>NW_004624737.1:675595-705256 GCF_000247695.1 Heterocephalus glaber | reverse complement strand
TTTTCTATATCTGACATTCTGTCCTCATATTGGCTCATTCTGCTGTGTAAACTTTCAGCGGATTTTTTAATCTCCTGGATATCTGTTTGCATCTGTTTTATGGATTCCATTTGTTTCCTATTATGGTATTCCATCATGTTCCTCAGCTCCTGTATTTTTTTATCTGTGTGTGCTGTAGAGTTATTAATCATGTCTTGGACTATGCACACAATCTGTTGTGATCTGAGAAATTATTTGATTTCATTTTTTTCAGATCCTCTTTTGTTGCCCATTCAGGGAGTCCAGGTGGTTGAGTATCAGATTGTTCCATCTCGTTGTCCCTTGGGGTTCCCTTAGATGATCTGGAAGTCTGGTTTTGAGACTTGTTTATGCATCTTATTTCAACTGATGCAGTCTGCTGCACCTTTGTTGTGGTGACTTTTTGCTCACTCAGTGGGCTTCTTCTCAGCAAGCCTCAGAGAGGCCTTCTCTCTGCTACTTACTACTTCACCAATTCCTGAGTTCAGAATGGTGGCTTTCTGGATCCCTGCACCACCCTGTTGTCCACATGGCATTCTGGCTGGGGTCTGCACACACTTAAGATGCTATCTTGGCTTGCCTCTTACTGAGGCCTGCTCACCTGTGTAGCTGTTGTCTCAGATGGCCTTTGGCTGGGAGCTATGCACCCAAGTCCCTGGTATCTGAGCAGCCTTCTGGCTGGGAACTGGGAGCAGTTACCAAAGGTATCTGGGCAGGCCTCTGGCTTTTGCCTGTGCTCCTGTTCAGCTGTTTTCCAAGTGGGCATTTGGCTGGGGCCTGGGTCCAAGCTTCTGGTATCTGGGTGGGCCTCTGGCTGAGACCTGTGCACCCATTCCTTTCTGGTCCACTTGAGCTTTTTGCTGGATCTGCACACACTTACCAATGATATCTGGGTTGGCCTCTCTCTGTGTGCACTTGTGCAGCTGTTTTCCAGGCAGTCCTTTGGCTGGGGTCTGGGCTCAAACCGCTGGTGTCTGGGCAGGGCCCTGGCTGGGGTCTGGGTACCCATGCTGCTCTGGTCCACATGGGCTTCTCACTGGGATCTCTTTATATTCTTCTATAGTTATGAGCCACATAATGATGTTTTAATGATAGAACATATACAGTGGTAGTACCATAAGATTATAACAAAGTTGAAAAATTCCTATTGCCTTGTAGTGTTTTAGCTATTTCATTTAGTACAATGCATTACTCAATACTTTGTGGTGAAGTTAGTGTAAACAAACTTCTGTGTTTCTGCCAGTCATTTAAAACCACAGAGACTTAAGGGAAGATGACGGAGTCGTGCACAGCAGCACATTAGCTTCTCCCAGATTAGGAGTCCAGATGCTGGAATATAGCAACTTGGGGAATAGAAGAGGGTGGAAGTGGGTCCCCGGTACCCAATAAGGATCTGGAGAACTGGAAGCCACAGGGAGAACAAAAAAAAGTGATCTCAATACAGAAAAATGAGGTAGCAAATGGTGCTTTCTCCATGAATCTCAGCTCACAGTGTGAGAGGTGGCTTGAAATTATAGAGGAAGAGGGACTATGGGTGACCCCAGAAGCCTCCATGGAGAAACGCACTAGTGGAATGGAGCAATGGATGATGCTGGCTGCAGTGGCTGGTGAGTGATTCTGGTTCAGATGTCCCCAGGGGAGGGCAATTGGCTGGTTACCATTTTGGAAAGGGGACAGTTGAACTCAGGACTCAAAGCAGCAGTGGGTTAGCTTCATCTCAGGGCCCCCAGTGTCAGCTATGGGAAACACCTTAGGTCAGAGTTCCAAGTTCAAGCTGGCAAGAGACACCTAGAGTGTTGTGAACTGAACAACTCCAGTCCCAGCTTCACAGTCAGAAATCAGGATAAGCCCAAACTTTGGTAGAGTTGAAAATGCAGCCTTGCTGGGATTATCCAGCAACCTGTGGTGATTCTTCTGCATGCTTGCTGGGATCAATCAACATGGGTTTGAACTCTTTCTGTCCCATTTGTCTAACAGTGATAGCAGAGAAATGCCCTGAAAAGGACATTTTTTTCTTTCTTTCTTTGATTTTTTTCTTTTCTCTCTTAATTATTTGTTTTTGTTTTTATATGAGTATGAATATTCTTTTTAGGTTCCATTGTTCTTGTTTTGTTCTGTTCTTCTTTCTGTTTCTTCTTTCTTTCCTGCCTGTCTTTTTCACCAGTTTCACAAAGCTAGTGTAATCAACCTATGTCTTTCAGTGTTGCTTCTACTCTCTCCTCCTCTATTACTCTATTTTTTCTCTTTCTCCTTTTAAATTTTCTCCCTTTAGGGTAAAAATCGCTCTATTTTATATAGTTTAGTTTGTATAATTTTCTGATTTGTTTTAGGTTTTGTTATATAACTACAAATCTTGTTCATACTGTTAAAGGTGGTGAATTATTAGTTATCACAGTCTTGTCTTCTTCTAGGCTATGCTTGATGACGATCAACCAACATGGGTCTGAGCTCTGTCTGTCTCATTTGTCTAACAATGATGTAGTTGTTACTGATTGTACTACTTTAGTCAAGGTGACATAGTTGTTCTAATCAGTTATTCTTCCTTATATGCCAAGAGCAAAATTACCTGAGGGTGATAAACAATACTATAGGTTCGGGGATTTAGCTCAGTGGTTCTGCCACCTGCCTTGCAAGCACATCCTGAGTTCGATCCCCAGTACCAAAAAAACAAAAAAACAAAAAACAAAAACAATGCTATAGGCCAGTACCAAAGAACCAGGGCCTAGGTCAAATAGGCAGCATTTTCATATTCCCAATAAATTGAAGAGGTAAGATCTTGCAACAAATTCAAAAGCCAAAAGCCAGCTACACCTAGAAAACATCTGTAAAAGGTAGTTATTTCCTAAGGAGTTATCAATACTAGCAGTAAAGCTACCTACCATAACCAATTTATAAGCACCAATGCAGAAACTAAACTAAAAAAAATAGAAAATGAGAAGATACAGAAGCAAGATATAACCCCAGGCTTCCACCTTGCCCAAGGCACACTCAGGAGGCAATGAAGTGGAACAATTCAAAAGCTGCCCACCTGAACTCTGAAATGGTAACAGTGTAAGTAACAAAGCAGAGAATGAGGCTCTAGAAAAAAATCAAATTAGAAACAATTTCTCAGATAACTAAAGAGATGATGATCATAATGAAGGACATGGTTAGTGAACCTAGAATAGATACAGATTTAAAAAGTAGAGGATCTTAGGAAAATGATGGAAGGCATGAATGCCCAACATAGTAAAGAAATGGAGTCCATGAAATAGATTCAAACAGATACCAGGAGATTAAAAAATCTATTGAACGTATATAGAATCAAACAATGTGAGGACAGAATTTCAGATCTAGAAGACAGGATTGTGGTCAGCAATCATGAAAAGAAACATTTCTTTAAAATAGCAAAAGCTCACAAAAAAATCAATGCAACAGCTGCTAGATAATGTAAAGAAGAGTTACAGAAGATTAAGCAGAGTCAGTGAAAAAGCAGGAGATAGTGAAGATGACATTAAAAAAATTTTTCACGGAAGTAATGGCAGAAAACTTCCCAAGCATAAAAAAAGAATTTGACATATAGATAAGTAAGGTAGATACAACTTCAATTAGCCATGATAGAAAAATACAACTAGGCATATAATAGTCAAGATTCCAGAAATTTAATGCAAGAACAGAACATTAAAAGCTATTAGAGGAAAAAAATGCCTATAAAGGAAAGCCCATCAGAATCACAGGAACTTCTCAACACAAACCCTTAAGTCAAGGAGAGCTTAGAATGAAGTACTTCAAGCCCTAAAAGAAAACAACCTCCAACCCAGACTGATTACCCTGTAAAACTATCTTTCAAAATTGATTGAGAAATAAGATACTTCCATGACAAAGAGCACCTGAAGAAATTCATGACCATCAAACCAACACTCCAAAATGTTCTGAAGGATACAGTCAACCCTTGACTTATGGACTCAATTCATTCACCAGGGCTGGATGTAACCCAAGCTGGTTGTAAGTTATTTTTCCCATAAAAATAATGGAAATACCCATAAAATGGAAATACCCATGCATTCTGAACCTTCCAAAGCACCCTTTAACTAACCTTTTCCTAATAAAAAGGGTTGTATAATGTACATAATTTACCAGAAACACCAATAATTTTCCTAATGTATTCATCAAAAACTTATAATGCACCTAGTTTACCAGAAACAACAATTTCATACTGTACTCACCATTCAAGTTGACATCTTTGGATTGGAGGAAGGAAAGATGAAATGGAATGCAGTTATTGTTTGTAAGCAGAGTCCCCTTCCATAAGAACATCAGGAATCTGACTCTCTGGTGTCCATTCTCTCCTTGGGAGAGTCTGTAGACCACTAGGACCTGCTTCTGGTACACTAGGTCTCAACATTTTCAGAACTAAAAACTGATCTAAAGTTGTCTATTTCTGTGTTTTCTTTAACACTGTTCTGTAGTATGATATAACATTGTCATTAAGCAAATGAATGCAACAATTGGCCTTTTTTCTGTTTGAGTGGGTCTTCTCTACAAATAATTGTAGCTCTGTCCATTTTTTCAGGATTTCCTTTATTTCAGAAGAACTTTGCTGCACTTATTGTTGATACTCCCCTTCCTCTTCAGAAAGCTTCTCATCTGCCATTCTCTGTTGCTCAGCCAGAAGTTACTGAAGTTCCTCTTTAGACAATTCCTCTGAGTGTTCCTCCACCAGATCCTCAACATCACCACTGTCTACCTGCAAGCCTATGGACTCTGCTACAGTGACACTGTCATCAACCACAGGGTCAATTGATGGCTCAGGCTCCTCAACACAGCCTTCAATGTCTCTCTTCTGTATAATTTTAGGCCACACTTTCTTCCAGGCAGATCTCAGTGTTCTTAGAGTGACACTGGCCCAGGATTTCTTATTTAACCCCACACAGGAAAGACTGGCATTCAGGTCATAACTCAAGACTTTGGTTGTAAGTTAAAACCAAAATTACAGTTGTAACCCAAGTTGTTCAAATGTAAGGCCAGTCTTTACCTGAGGGTCCACTATATTCTAGAAAGATGTAATGAGGACTACAATTCTATGGACCCCAAAAGAATGAGTTTACCAGGCAAGGAAAGCAATTAAACAAAGGGGAAAGAAAGGGAACCAACAAAAGGAAAATTATCTGACAAGGATAACTCAATGCATATCAGTTATTATCATCAATATGAATGGTCTGAATTCACCAATCAAAAGTAACAGTTTAGTAAAATGATCCAACAATATGCTGTGCAAAAGAAACACACACAAAAAATGCATAGGCTGAAAGTCAGAGGACGAAAAGCAATACCCTATATAACAGGAACCCGGGAAAAAGGAGAAGCAGCTATTTTATTTGAAAGTGAATTTCAAGCCAAGACTGATCAAGGAAAAAAAGGAAGGTCACTAAAAATTTGGTAGGGAAGTGATCAAAGAGGAAGAGATAACAATCATAAATACATATGCACCAAATACCAGCACACCCAACTATATAAAACTCATATTAACAGACACGAAAAATCAAGTACTAATTCAACTCTAATGGGGGGCCTCAATACTCCACTGCTACAAATAGATCAACTAGACAAAAATATCAACAAAGAAATATCAGAACTAATCCAAACCTTTGAACAAATGGATTTAGTGGATGTCTACAGAGTATAGACACAGGAGAATGCACAAATTTCTCAGCTGCACAAGGGATGTTCTCCAAAACAGACCACATGGTAGCTCATAAAACATGCTTAAGTAGATACAAAGGAACTGAAATTATCCCATGCATATTATCAACCATTGTACAATGAAATTGGAAATCAAGGGCAAAAGAAACCACAAAAACTGCATAAACAAATGGAAAGGAAATAACATCCTCCTGAACAATCAATGAGTCACAGATGAAATTAAAGAAGAAAGTAGACAGTTTTTACACTTAAGCAATAATGCCAGTCCAACATACCAGAATGTATAGGATGAAATGAAAGCAGTCCTACAAGGCAAATTTATAGTGGTGAGTTCCCACATCAGATAAACAGAGTGAGCTCAAATAAACAATTTGTTAAACCTCAAACATCTAGAAAAAGAAGAACAAGCCCAAAGTTCATGCAAGGGAGGAAATTATAAAGATCAAAGCAGGAATTGATGCAATTGAGACTAAGAAAACAATACAAAGAATCAATGAATTGAAGAGTTGGATCTTTGAAAGATTAAGTAAAATTGATAAACACTTAGCCAAACGTATCAAAAAAAAGGAAAGAAAAGATTCAAATTCATGCAATTAGAAATGAAAAGGGTGAAGTCACAACAGATCTTATAGAATTTCAGAAGATCATCAATACCTACTTCAAAAACCTATACACTAATAAGATAGGAAACATAGAAGAAATGGACAGACTCCTAGATACAGATGAATTACCAAAGCTGAATTAAGATGTAAAAATTCTAAATAACCCAATATCAGTCAGTGAAATTGAAGATGTAATTAAAAACTTACCAACTGGGCAGGGGATGTAGCTCAGCAGTGCCATGCCTGCCTGGCAAGCACATAGTCCTGAGTTCAACCCCCATTACAAAAACAAAACAAAACAAAAAAAACCTTACCAACAAAAAACCCAAATCCTGATGGATTCACTGCTAAATTCGCCAAGAAATTTAGAGGAGATCTAATACCACTACTCCTCAAACCCTTTAATGAAATTGAAAGGGAAGCAATACTCTGAAATTCATTCCTGGAAGCAAGCATTACCTTAATTCCAAAACCAGAGAAGGATTCAACCAAAAAAAAGAGAACTACCGGCCAATCTCCCTAATGACCATAGACACAAAAATCCTCAATAAGACACTGGCAAACAGAATACAGCAAATCATCAAAAAAATTATACACCACGACCAGGGATGTAGAGATGGTTCAATATAAGCAAATCAATAAATGTTATACAGCATACTAACAGAACCAAGGACAAAAATCACATGATCATCTCAATACATGCAGAAAATAGAAGCATTTGACAAGGTCCAACACTCATTCATGATAAAAACCCTACAGAAGATTGGAATTTGATCTTTATCTCAATCTGATAAAAGTCATCTATGACAAAGCAACAGCCAACCTCATACTAAATGGTCAAAAACTGAAAAATCAGAAGCTGATTTTTAGATTTTTCACTCTAAAATTGGGAACAAGAAAAGGATGCCGACTATCACCACTTTTATTCAATATACTTCTGGAAACATTAGCCAGAGTGCTTAGACAAGAGAAAGAAACAAAAGGAATAAGGATAGGAAAAGAAGTTAAATTATCATTATTTGTGAATGGCATGATATGTTACATAGAAGACTCCAAAAATTCCACCAAAAGACTTCTAGATTTAATAACCAAATTCAGTAGCATAGCAAAGTCAATACTTAAAAATCAATAGCATTTCTATATACAAATTACAAACTCATCGAGAGAGAAATGAAGGAAACCACATCTTTAAAAATAGCATTCAAAAAAATGAAAAACCAAGGAATCAATCTAACGAAGGAAGTCAAAGAGCTTTATATTGAAAACTACAGTATTCTGCAAAAGGAGATTGAAGAGGAGGGGCCAGGGATTTAGCTCAGTGGTTCTGCCGCCTGCCTCACAGGGGCAAAGACTCGAATTCGATCTCCGGCAACCAAAAAAAGAAGATTGAAGAGGATATCAGAAAACAGAAAGATATCCTTTGTTCTTGTATAGGAAGAATCAACACAGTGAAAACGGCCATGCTTCCAAAATTGTTATACAGATTTAATACAATCCTGACCAAAATATCAATAGCATAGCTCAGAGAACTAGAGAAAAGACTCCTAAAATTCATTTTGAACTAGTAGAGACCTAGAATACCAAAAGCAATTCTGGGAAACGACGGCAAGGCAAGGGACATCACAATCCCTGATGTGAAATTGTACTACAAAGCTACCATGATGAGAACAGCATAGTACTGGCAAAAACAAACAAACAAACAGACCTGAGGCTCAATGGAACAGATTAGAAGATTCAGAAAGAACTCTTAAACACACTCATCCACTGTATCTTTAAAAAAGGGGCCAGGGGTCCCCGCATCTCTGGTAGCGGGAGGATCGGCGGCGGCCCAGCATAGCTCAAGGCTCTGGTGCCAAAGGAAGATCAGCTCCGCTGAAGGGACGGTGAAGGAACCAAAGAGATCAGCAAGTTGTGGGCTAAACCTGGTCCCGCAAAAGTGGAAACGAAGCCAAAAAAGACAGCAGAAAAGGATAAATCTTCCGACAAAAAAAGTGCAAGCAAAAGGGAAAAGGGGACCAAAAGGAAAAAGGGCAAAGTGGCTAATCAAGAAACTAAGGAAGATTTACCCACGGAAAACGAAGAAACTAAAAACGAGGAGAGAGCAGCCTCCGATGACACTGAAGAGAAAGAAGCCAAGTCTGTCTAAGCACACACCAGGTCTTATCAGTGCTTCCTGGCTCCCTTCTTGTACATCCAGAGGAATATTTTTATCAACTATTTTGTAAATGCAAGTTTTTTAGTAACTCTAGAAACATTTTTTAAAAGGAGGGAATCCCACCTCATCGCATTTTTAAAGTGTAAATGATTTTTTTTAGAGGTGAAATCATTTGCTGGGTTTTTTTCGGTACAACCAGAAAATAGTGGGATACTGAATTACGGCAGGGTTCGGCTGTCTTGGGTGTCAGCTTAACATTCCATAGGTGGGGGGTTAGTTTTATATCTTGAAATATAAAGCATACTAAATGGTAATTTGGAGTCACAGTCGAGCATTTAATATGTCTTGGATATTTTAAATGACTTCTATTCCCATGTTGTTTTTAGTAGAATTGTTTCCTAAAGGAAACTACTTCCTGATTGTTGCCCTGTCAGAATTGTGTGCGCTCTGTAACATCTTTTTTGGTCGCGCTAGTCCAGTTTGCCTAATTTTGTTAATGTGCTGTGAAAGATCAAAAATTTGAGTATGTAGTGTATATGATAAGAAATTGTGAATTGGTGAGACTTAAGTAACACTTCATCAGCATTTGAAGATACTGGTACTTAATCCTCTGATGGAAAATTTGCCTCCAAATTTGAAGCTGAAAAGTCACTGGAATAACTGAAAAAGAAACAATACATAGTTTTTTAGATTTTCCATTCGTGTGTTACAAATTGTGTACAAGGTGAACTGTCTGTACTGATCTTCAACACAACCAATAAAATCTCAAATGTGGAAAAAAAGGAGGGGGGGGTGCCAAACACTTTCACTGAAAGAAAGAGCCTTTTTTTAGATGATGCTGGAAAAACTGAGTAAGGTTAGACCCATAGCTCTCATCATGCACTAAACTAAAATCAAAATGGATCAAAGATCTAAATATTAAAACAGAAACACTAAATCTACTAGAAGATAGAATAGGTAGAACTATTGAAAACATAGGTGTAGGCTATAAGGCTTTATGAACAAAACTCTGATTGGATGGGAAATATTACAAAGAATCAACAAGTGCAATTTAATCTTATTAAAAAGCTTCTGCACAGCAAAAGAAACCACCAACAGAGTGAAGAGACAACCCACAGAGTGGGAAAAATTTTTTGCCAACTGTTCCTCAGACAAAGGACTAATATCTAGAATATATAAAGAACACACAAAAAATCAGACATCTCAAATTTAAAGACCCAGTCCAAAAATGGGAATCTGAAATGAATAGACACTTCTCAGACAAAGTAGTACAAATGGCAAATAAATATTTGAAACAATGTTCAACATCACTGGTCATTAGAGAGATGCAAATTAATACAATACTGAGATTCCATCTCACTCCAGAAAGAATGGTATTATCAAAAAATCAGCCAATAACAAATGCTGGTGGGGCTGTAAGGAAAAAGGAACCCTTCTACACAGATGGTAGGAGTGTAAACTGGTGCAACCACTGTGAAAATCAGTGTCCAGAGCCCTCAAAAGATGAAAACCAAAAGTTCCATCTCACTCTGCTATTCCCCTTTTAGGTATCTTCCCCAAAGAAGTAAATGCATCCTACCATAGAGACATTGCATATTTATGTTTATAGCAGCATAGTTTGTAATAGTTAAATCTTGAAAATCTCCATCAACAGATAGATGGATAAAAATGCAGGTTTTTTAAATACAATGAAAAACTATTCTACCATGAAGAATAAACTTGAGACATTTCCAGGTAAATGGATGCACCTTGAGACCATACTCTTAAGTGAAATAAATCAGACAAACATCTTTAAATATCATATTATTTCTCTGGTGTGAGAAACTAAAAGGGTAAGTAAATAAGGACCAAAATATATAACAGATATTGGGAAATAGAAAGAAAATGATCAAATGGGAAGTGGAACAAGGGAGGGGAGAGGGGCAAAAGAAGGAAAAGGAAGAAAAAATGGAAAGAAAGCTTTTGTAAATAAGGAGGGGAAGAGGGGTTGAAAGGAGGAGAGGAGATTGGGGAAAAATAATCAAGGTATGTTATGTTCAGGTACAGGTTCTCTATGATGAATGTGGTTATTATGTATATCTAAAATGTACCAATAAAATTAACTTTTTAATAGTATAGCATATACAATTATGTATAGTTAATAGTGATGATAAATTATTACGGTAGTTGTTTGGGTTTTTTTGGTACCAGGGATCGAACTTGAGTCCTTGCACTTACGCAGCAGGCAGTGAAACCACTGAGCTAAATCCCTGGCCCTATTATAGTAGTTTTTACCAGTAGGGTATACTCCTATGTATTAAAAAATTACTATAAAACATTGTGCCATATTATGCCAGTAGCAGCCTAATATATCTTATTTACTTCATCTATTGATTGCAATAAGAGCCCACATCAAGTGATTAACCTAGAACACCTTGGTTATGTCAGTACACTGTATGATGTTCATAAAATCACAAAATCACCAAATGACATATTTCTCAGAATGAATCCATAAATTAAGCTACACATGAATATAAAAACGTCCTCTGTCTGAATTAATATATTATAAACACATTCTTCCAAAAGCAGTTTAAATGCAATATGTTGATACTTTACATGGTGTTTTCAAGATTTTCTTTATGATCGATTCTCTGAAGTTTGACAACAATCTTTCTAAGTGTAGATTTTTTGGCACATATCCTAATTGGGATTGGGAGCACTTCTAAGTCAATATTTCTTTATAAAAGCTGAAAAATTTTGCAATTGTTTCTTCAAATTTCTTTTTATTTCCTATCCTATTTCCATTATTTTATCCTCTGGATCCCCGAGCTCCTGTGCTATTCATCCTTTTGGAATTGTTTCACAGGGCACTAAGTCAGTTTTCAGTTTTTCCTTTCAAATCCCTTTATTTAGATTTTATAACTTAAATTGACCTGTGTTCAAGTTCACTTACAAATTTCTTTTGACAATTCCAATCTGCTGCTAAAATTTATCCACTGGATTTTTCATTTCAATTATTTCACTTTTATGTTGTAATCATTCCACTTGTTTTCTCTTTATACTTTCCATTTCACTGCTAAGATTCCTTATTTCTTCATTTATTAAAACGGTATTTCCAGTTTTCAAGAACATGCTCTTGGGCCAGGGATTTAGCTCAGTGGTGCTGCTGCCTGCTTTGAAACCACAAGGTTCTGAGTTTGATCCCCGGTAACAAAAAAAAAAAAAGAACATGCTCTTCCTACTTCCCAATATCTTATCCTCCATCATGCTCCTTATTTACCCTTTGGGTTTCTCACACAAGACAAACAATGCAATACTTAAACTTGTGTGTCCTATTTATTTCACTTAAGATTATAGTCTCTAATACACTCATTTTCCTACAAATGATTCAAGCTTATTTTTCTTTATGGCAGACTAGTATGCCGTTGTATGTCATTATGTACAGAAAAATAAACAAAAATAATAGCATCTCTCCTAGGATCTCCATTGATCCAATAAATCAGATAAGATTATATAGATTGAAGAAAAGCTGTTACAGAAAAGGACCCCTAAATTGTATATAAATATCACATTTTCTTTCTTTCTTTATTTTGGTACCAGGGATCAAACTCAGGACCTTGCACTTGCAAGGCAGGTGGCAGCACCACTGAGCTAAATCCATGGCCCCTAACATTTTCTTTATCCATTCATCTTTTGATGGCTATATGGGCTGTTTTCAAGATTTAACCATTATAAATTGTGCTGTTATAAACATAGGTATACATATATCACTGTGGTATGATGTTTTTAACTCTTTCAGGAAGATACCTATGTTTGCTAGTATTTTGTTGAGGATCTTTGTATCTGTGTTCATTTTAGAGATCAGTCTGTAGTTTTTTGTTTTCAGTTGAGCTATAAACTAATTTCTTCTTTGATGTCTTCTGTGGTCCATTCATTTTTCAATAGTGTATCATTTAATGTCCAGGTGTTGCATGATTTCTACGGTTTCTATTACCACTGATTGATAGTTTCATTGGATTATGATCTGATAACATGCATAGGAAAAATTTTGATTCTTTGTCTTTATTTAAGCATGCTTTATGGACTAGTATGTGGTCTGTTTTGGAGAAATAGACCAAACGTTGTGCTGAGAAGGCATATTTTGTTGTGGGTTGGAATACTATGGATCTGTTAAGTCCATTTGCTCAAAGGTGTGGTTCAACTCTGATATTTTTGGTTTAGCTGATCTATTTATGATAGTGGGAATTGAGATCCTTTGTTACAATTATGTTGATCCTTACCTGATCTTTATGTCTAGTAGTGTTTGTTTTATAAAGTTGGGTGTGCAAGGGTTATGTAATATATATAATTATATCTTCCTCTTGAATTGTTCCCTTAACCAATATGGAGTGACTGTGTCTTTTGATCAGTTTTGACTCGAAGTCCACTTCGTCTGAAAATAGGATGACTACTCCTGCTTATTTTTATAGTGGACTTTGCTGCTAGTATGGAAATTCCTTAGTTAGTGTCAAATTTTCAGAAATGTACTCTGGGATTGGCTAACTATAGGCTTTTACCTCTGTCCCAAGATCCAACAACCTTCATTAATTTGGGGAGGAGAGGATGCAGTGTGATTGGCCCAGCATCTAGTTCTCACAAAATGACCTGAAGTATTGTTGATGACACAAAGACAAACCAGGCATTGGCATACAGTAAAAATCAGTAGCAATAACTATGCCATGCTGGCAATAGCAACAAAATAAGGAAGAATAAAAGAGTCAGCAAGAAACTGGATATTGACATACCATGAGAATCAATAAAAGATACCACTGTACTACCCTTAAAAATAGGTGAGATCTGTGATAGTAATAACAGACACAAAGACTAAATGTTGACATATAGCAAATATCTACTAAGTGCAACAACTGCAGCACACTAACAATAGAATTCAACAATAGCAAAGGGTCAATAAGTATCTAAAGATTAATAAGCCTTAATAGTAAAAGTTAAATGGAGGAATTAGGAAAAGTAAAATGAAAGATTTGAAAAATAAAAGGGAGTTGAGGAGAGAAAAATGAGACAAAGGATCCTATGATTCCTCTGTATTTTTTGAATGAGCAGTTTCTTTCCAGGGTCTGCAATATTGGAATCCAGCAGATAAGGGAAGTGATACTGAATTACTACTAAGATCTATGTTGTTCCCACACTCAAGTTTTTGCATGTGAATGATTTCTAACCCAGGCTTTCCAACTGGATGTGACAGGTCAATGGTGTCTGTTCTAGGCTTGTATTCACTCCAGCCATTCCATTTGTGTTCCTGACACTTTCTCTTCCTAGCTTTACAGACTGTGGGTTTGTGAGGTGCCCCTACCCTCCTCCAGAGCTTCCTCTGTCTCTATACCACAGGCTGTGGCAACCACGCAAACTAAAGTGTATCCCTGACCACACTGGCAGATTGGAAAATTGAGCTGTGGATATAGGCAGCTGGACAGGAGTCAAACAGCCTCTGGACTAAACAGTAGCACTTTCAGACCCAGCCTCCTTTAGAAAGCCACACATGCCCAGGCTGGCTTCTCACTGAGTGTAGGAATTCCCATGCTCCTCTCTATCTGAGCTTAAACTTCTCATGGGGGTTTGTGCCGTCTGTGACTGTCTCCCTCTCAGTCACTATGATAGGGTGGCTCCAAGAACCCTGTAGTTGTTCTGTATCTCTATTGGAGATAGCTAAGTTAGTTAGAAATTATTATAAGGCAGTTAGACAAAGCTGGGCCCTCAGCACAGAAAAACAATTGAAGCACGTTCACTGGCTAGCATTATAGAAACTACTACACTAGTGTACTTCCCCTAGGGATGAACAGCAGTGATTGATATTCTAAACAGATATCAATCACCTGGGTGGGGGACCAAGACCTTAACCTATCCTTTCCAGGAAAGGTCCCTGATCCATCCTTTACTGAAAATCTTTGTTCATTCCTTGAATGCTTGCTATATGACTTGCTTCCCCACTTGATCCCCATTTAATCAATATTACCTAAGGGACTATACTTGTTGTAACCTTATTGGTTGATCATAATTTTGTCCCACCTCATACCCACCTTGTGATTTCCCATTGGATCAATATTACCTAAGTGGGCTGGGGATTTAGCTCAGTGGTTCTGGTGCCTGCCTTGCAAGCACAAGGTCCCGAGTTCGATCTCTGGTACCAAAAAAAAAAAAAAATCTGAAGTTAAAAAAGAAAATTACCTAAGTGATGGTACTTGTAATTGTTATGGACATGTGAGTTAGAACAAGTAGATGCGCTACTCTGTGCCAGATTTGAGCTCGTTTATTATAGCTGGCTCCTGAGGGGGACTAGTACCTGGAAAGTTCTCTCCGCAACTGGAAGTGGTTTGATTTCTCCTTTTAAATCATGCTTTCAGTTAGGGAGGGCTCAGGGGAGAGCAAGCGGAATCTTACAAAGGAGAACCATGCCAGGTTGGGGGTAGGGGCACAAGGAAGTTTCACACAGTAGGTGAGCTGCAAAATATCCTGCAACTGCAGCAAGTTCTCTGCCAAGCAGGATAGGGGGGTTTTGGGTGCTTTGTCCAAGCCCAAGCACTTTGTGCCAGTCCAGGTACAAAGTGGTGTTGAGCCTCAAGATGGAGTTGGGTTGGCTATCACAGTAATCTTACTAGTTGACTATAGTTTTGTCCCACCTTGAACCCACCTCATCTTATGGCTTTGCTTCATAAACTCCCCCTGGGCAACAGGATCTCCCTTCTGTCTCTCTTAGAAGCTATCTTTCTCTCAAGAACTTTTTCCTACTCTTAACCTCCGTTATTCCTAAAATTCATTCTTCCATTTTAGAGAACATGAACTCAACATTTTGGCTATCTAGCAGGTTTGGGAGTTCTATTAGACAAAATGGCACCCGCTTCTTGTAAACGGGTTGTTTCCCCCCCAGGAAAGTGGAACTGAACTTATCACTCCACCCCGCTACTCATCCTCGAGTAAGTTTAAACTCCATCACCTGCCCCAGCAAAACAACCAATTCTCAACCCCACCATCTCCCACCACACAACCCTTTATAAACCTCACCTGGTTAGTCTCTCACTCTCTCTCCATTGTTTAAGACAGCCCAGCAGCTCCTTCCCGCAATAAAGCCCTGCCTCAGGTGGTCCTGTTTCAGCTCTATTTCTTTCAATATCTATTCCCCCTATATCATCTTGATCTTACACAATCAACCCCTAAACAACCCCTTCCCAAAATGGCTCTATCAAACACTCTCAAATATTGATGGCACTGGATTTCTCCAACTCAGCCCTGACATGTGGAGTCACTTTGAGAGTAAAGCCCCAAGCTGGTTTTGCACTTTACAATAACCGTGGGCTTTTCTTGGGCCTGGTCTTTTGTTTCTCCCTGGAACTGCTGACTCAGTCTGAGCTCATCTTGTGTTTGTGGTGACAGGTCCCTGTGCTGAGAACAAGGATTAATTTTCCAGCCTGCTTTGTTCTTTTCTGTGTCACTCTATTTCTCCAATTTTTCTGTAGTTTTTGCTTTTTCTGTCAGCTCCCTCCTGCTTCGTGGAGATCAACTTCTTTTTTTCTTCGCTAAATTCTCATTTCCCAGATGTCTTCATTCCAGGTCCCAGAGAGACTGTATTTTATCACTGGTCTTTACTCTGACATTTTAAATTCTCCTCACCACATCTAGCTATCTTTCACTGCATACCTTGCACTATTGAAAGATAATGTTGCAAATTATGAATGATAATGTTGCCTATTCCAGTAGGCATTTGATTACTGGCCGGTTACTTTCAATTTATGCAGGTTTGGTTTTATGCTTTGCTAGTGGAGATCTGTAGAAAGCACATCATTTCTCAATCCCTTTGAGTTTGGAAGGACTCATCCTACCAAACTCCATTTCCCTTAAGGATATCCTTGAAGCTTGATTTTAATCTCTAACCTGGACTGAATATTTATTTACAGCATGAGAGTTGAAACAAGAAGGTAGAATGTTGCTTTGTTCAACTTCAGCTGCAAATGTGGGTTAGGCTACTCAAAATTTTTTGCAATTCTATGCATCTTCATAACTATGAGTGCTATGAGTACTAATTTTGAGGTTAGAAGTAAATTTTAGCAAGTAGACAAATTTAATAATGGAATCTGTGAATAAAGATCAACAATAGTTTAAAAACTACATAAGGAAAACATTTTAATGCTCAAAGTGATTGCAGTAGGGTCTTCCTTTGTAATTCAAGCTGGCCCTGAACTATGAAATCCAGGCTGGCCTTGAACTTGCTGTGACACTCCTGCCTCAGCTTCCCAGAGTGCTGGGATTACAGGTGTGTGGCACCACACCCAGCCTTGTTTTGCTTTTTGAGACAGGATCTCACTACATAGTTTAGGCTGCCTTGAACTATCTAGTACAGGCTGGCCTCGAACTCTTGGCAATCCTCCTGCCTCAGCCTACCAAGTGCTGGGATTACGGGCATGCACCACTATGCCTGACACAAAGTGGTTGTTTTAATGTAACTATTTTGGTGGAAAATTTCCTCTAAATATGATTTGTCTCCTAAAGAAGCAAGAATAATTTTTCTTACCTGTTCAGGGTCATCATTATAATAATAAAGTAAGAAGCCAGGCATGGTGGTGCACACCTATAATCCCAGCACTTGGGAGGCTGAGGCAGAAAGATTGCTGTGAGTTCAAGGGTAGCCTGGGTTACACAGTGAGCTCAAGGCTAGTCTCAACTACATAGCAAAACACTGCATAAAAAAATAAAAATAAAATAATAACAAAGTAAGCAATACTATAATCTAATAAAACCTTTAAGGTTTAGATGTACAGATGTATTTTTTAGATTAAAAGCCCCAGTTGTCAATCATTCCTGAGATTTCTGCTTTGTGGTTTTTGCCTTTACTGGTATTTTTTTAGGGGGTACTGGGGATCGAACTCAGGACCTTGCACTTACAAGACAGGTGGCAGAACCACTGAGCTAAATCCCTGGCCCTCTTATTGGTATTTTTAACCATAATACTTATTAGCTGTATAAATTAGCAGAAGTAAACATTATCTGGGCATGGTGGCACACACTTATGATCCCAGCATAGGGAGGTTGAGGCAGGAGATAGCCACAAGTTTGAATCCAGCCTGAACTATATAGTAAGACCCTGTCTCAAAAAAAAGTGAAAGAAAAATAATAAATATGGGCCTTCATTTTCTCATCTGTAAAATGAAAAAAATGCATTTCTAATTTTAGATCTAAAATTCTATCTGGCACACACTTTGCCAACCCCAAGGCCTGTGTGCTGGCTTGTAGGTGTTTTCTTTTTGTTTTTATTTTGCTTCCTAATTCTTTACTTCTAATCTGTGCCCTGGGAAAATCAGAGATCTCACTTTATTAGATTATTTTATAAAATAAAATACATTCTAACTAAAGAACTGACATCCTGTCTAAATAATGTGCATACATGTTTTGGCAAATATAAGACCTGTATACTCACTTCCTAAATCCTAAATGTAACACAAACAGATATGGAAAATCAGTTGTATATCTTAACATAGCTTAAGAAAAAAGTCACAAAATATGGTTATATTAAATATAAATAAGCAAAAAACTTGATCTATGTCATTATGCACAAAACATAAAAGTAACAGCATCTTTCCTAGGCTCTTCCTTGATACAATAAATCAGATAAGAGAATTATACAAATTGAAAAAAAGCTGTTATAGAAAAGTAGCCGTGTAAAGTACACAAAGAAATCTATTGATTTATTGAATCAAAATTATACTATGTATAAAACAGCCATCTCTATACAGAAGGATGTAATGCATCTTAATGTATAGTTATCTTTAAAAGTCAAATGCAAGTCACAATGATTATGAATATAAAATTTACATTAAGACATTCTCCAAAGGTGATTTATTTGGCTACCCGTGATCGAAGTCGTCGTTTGAGAATCTGGTGATCACTTTCCTTCACTTTCTGGTCCATTAAAATCTGAAATTAACAATTTCATAGTTCTTAAAAAATTACAGGTAAAAATAAAAATATAAGCTTGTTTATAATGAGTGATAATATATGTTCATGTCATTCACTGACACAATAGGTACATTTTTTATTCTCAGACTATAGGTATTCTATCTTCTATAAAAATATATGCAAAAGAAAATAGATTTTGTACAAGCTTCATTCAACACTATTTCATTCTAGAATTAAAGTAACCTACATTCTGTATTAAGGACAAAATAAGCTTGAAATAACTATTAAAATATTTGGACCAAAAAAAATGCCTCGAATCAATGTTAAGAAATGAACTTTTACAGCAATAAGTATATAACTTAGGAAGTAGTTACATACTAAGAAAATAAAAAATTCTTCAGCCAAGGGAGGAATTTATGTACTAATCATAAAAATGGTAAAAGTAAGTACTAACAGTGTGTCCTAATTAACCCTAATTCTTTACCATTTGCCTTCAAGTGCCAATCTCTTATTTGATAGCTGTTGAGAAAAAAGTCTCTCCTAATTTTTCTTGGCCAATTAGTGAAGTTTTTTTCTCTTTAATTACTTTTCTATCATCACTGTCCTCCACTAGGCAAATGCAAGCATGATAGAAAATTAGAACCTTCCCTGTAATAGCACTGACTGTTCTGAGTGAGGAAAATGAGTCATAGAGTCAGGGTGACAGCTACCATTTTTTCTTAATACAATCTGGAAAACTTAGAGGAAAGGTGGGAGGAAATGGCTACATGTCAATTCTATATTTTTGCTAGGTATATTTGTACCCAGATTTGTAAAAGTAAAAACAGATGTTAGAGGCAAATAAATTACTAAATCGTGGTAATTCTATTGTTGGAAATATATTTATCTGATGAGGTTTCAAATACAAATATTTGACATTTATATACATTAATATAGTATTTCTATTTAATTACTATAAGGTTAACATGTCTGAGACCCAAAGTACAATAACATTTAAAGCATGTGTTTTAAGAGATCTGGTCTAAAGAACAGAAATTCAAATCTTGTAATATTGTTAGGAATACTTCAGAATTAAAAAGAACATTAATGAAAAGTGAAATACTAGCTTACCACTTGGCCAGATATATCAATAGGAGATGAAATTTCATTTGTGTATAATTTCCTTTTTGCTCTTTTTGGTTGAGACACATTTTCTTTACTTGCTTCTAGATTTGAATGCTTTGAAGGGCTCATTGTTTCAATTATCTTCTTTGCTAAGAAATAAAAATGTTAATTAACTCCTAAAATAAATAATTTTCAGATTATAAAGGCTAGGAATCATTCATAAAGAACATACACAAATTAAGAAGAAAAACAATGCAACAAAGGCCATAGACAATTGATAAAAAAAATTAAATGCCTAAGAAACACATGAAATAATGATCAACAGCGAGAGTGAGGAAAAGTAAAATAAATAAATAAACTATCCTTTGTATAAATGTTCAACAAAGTAGAAAGGTTTATAGTATAACCAGTAAATTACAATATCACCAGTAAAACTTCAGTATCTTTAATGACTTGGAAAAAGTTTACATTATGTTAAACCAGAAAGCTAGATATATGTATAGCAGGTTGTGCATATTAAAAATAAGGTGGTGGGGTTAGTTCAGTACTGGTTCATAAAGATGTACTCCAAGAATTGTGAATCCTTAACTTACAGTTCACACACAGACACACTGACATAAACCATAGAAACCAAACTTAATTTTAAAATTTCATACTTAGCACATTTGCTTAATTTTTCTAATGGATAAGACACTGATTTTAATAGAAAACATATTTCTATCTGGGCTGGAAAAAATTCAGATACATATATTGATGATATATATAAATACTTATGTGTGTATTTATACACAAATACATACTTTTTTAAATAGAAAAAAACTTTAAGGAAAATACTAAATGCAGAGTTTTCTTGTCGAGAGCTTAGCTTGGCTTGAGAGGGCTGAGCTGAGTTTGAAGGAGCTGAGCTCCAGGTATTAGAGTAGCCAAAGACAACAAGCCAAAATAAAAGCAATTCCCAAGACTTTTAAACAATTACTGCAATAGTATAAGCACAAGGCCAGAACTAAGAAAGTACCAACTCCTACCCACCCCCACTTTAGTATTACGCTAAAGAATGGGTGCATGATATGAGGAGATACATCAGCGCAGAAGTATAGTGCCTTCTCATTGCCTAGACAGTCCCAGAAAAAGGCTCTTGAGTTTTATGGACCTCAGGGCTGAAGGTTGGGGAGCAGGATACAAGGAACAGGAGACAAAAGGCTGTGAGTAGAAAAGTACTAAATCACAGTGCAGAAAATGTCAAAGTACTATTTCCTCTCCAAAATAAAGTCTTTGGCAGTGACACCTGGAGAAGACCTCTGCTGAAGCCCCCAAAAAAGAGGCTCTGAAAGGAGGCACCCAAGCTAGAAATGCAGATATGTGTAAGTACATGATTTAGCAAGGAGACCTGAGTCCTCCCTCAAGTACAACTCCTTTCAGAGACTATAATGCATTGGTTTTACACGAAGTCTAGTATATACAGGGAAACTTTTCCCATAAGGTCTCTCACATAATCCTTTGTGATTATCTACAGTGGGGGTTCAAAAAAGCCACATATATGATTTTGACCTAAAGCTAAACTCCTCACTAGTATATGCAGGCCAATGTACTAAGAGAACTGGACATTTTATTCCTAAGGAGCATAATATTCTAGAGAGAAAGACAATAAAACAAAGAATTATAGTTTAAATAAGTGCTAAGACAAAAAATACAGGACTGAATAACAAAGATTAAGTGAAACTAGTGATGAGGATTAGTGATAGGATGATGAAGAAAGGAAGCTGAAAGATAAGGGGACAGCTATGAGAACAGCCAGCATATTTTGTCTTTTTTCCATCCATTTCCAAGTGGCCCACCATATTAGACAGGCACTGCACATACAATCCAAAATGGAAATATCATATATTCCTAGAAATAAGCTTAAAAACCCAAAACCCATGCCAAGTATATTAATGAGGAACCTGTCAAGAAACTGACCCATCAAGTAAGGGAGTCATTACCTTATAGGAACATTCCTTTCCTTGAAAACATTTAATATATGATAATCAATATAATCTAAATACATAATCTTCTAAAATAAGAAGTCCTTTCTTTCCAAATTTAATAGTTTGCTGTTTGTCCTTCCAGATATTTTCCATGTTTATACAAACTATACTTTTAAAAACAGATATTTGACAGGTCTGAAGTTCAAACTTGTGCACTAAAGCATCCTGCAGCAAACTTATAAGAGCAACTCAGGATATTTTCAGTCCTCAAGGGAAATAGTCACCCTTGATAGTTCAAAGTAGCTCATGGTTTCAAAATTACATCACATTACTTTCCTTTTGATGATGGCATATTTTTGCAACCTAGATTTTCAGAAGCTGAATTTTTAGTAGTCATTTGGTTTTAAGTTCTAATGGATGAGGCTGTTAGGGGAGTCTTTGGGTACAGGGGCACAATGAAAATAATTACTGAGACACTGAACCAAAAAAATTTGGAGACTCCTGAAGTAAGTTTTCACAGAAAGTATTTTCATACAACCTACGATTCAACTGTTCCTCTGCTTCTAGTCTCTTTCTCTCCCCAGTCTCCCCATTTTTGGTCTCCAATTCATAATCTTTTTGTCATTCATGAATTCCTACAACCCATTCCTCCACCCACTCTTCTCAAATTGTCCCTCCATAATCTACATGCCAGAACTATACTGCTATCTGGAATTGCATAAAAATTCTTTAAAGGGCCAGGGGTTTAGCTCAGTGGTTTTGCTGCCTGCTGCACAAGCGCAAGGACCCGAGTTTGATCCCCAGTACCAAAAAAAAAAAAAAATTCTATAAACTTTTCTGTTTAACTGTGTTAAAACCATTCCCTCTGGTAGATGTGTATGCGTGTATGTATGTGCATGTCATATATCTTAATATATACATAGATATATGTCAACATTATACTATAAAGAAAAAAGAAAAAACAGCATATTTGCAAATTCAACAGACATTTACAGAAATATATAATATTTTCAATATTACAGATGGGTAGGTAATGTATGCATATGCACAGAATACAAATAGTAGAAAAATGTACCATAATATTAACAGTGATTAGTAATATATAACACTAAATTATAAATTTTATTTCCTCCAATCTTCTCAAAGCCTTCTAATTAGAATAGTTTTCTCCACTGCAATATTAGCATACCACTTTGCTTACACCTATATTATATTAAGCAGCTTACTCTATCTAGATAAATTACTTAAATATAAACTTTTCTCCTCTAATATGCAGTCAATTCCTAGGCACATCATCTTTTCATCTATTTCTTCTTAGAGTATTTAATATAGGACAATGCCTGTTTAAAGCATAATTAATATTCAATGAACTAAACATCTGAGTCTATGCACCAATCAAGTTTTAGAAAGTACCCTACTATCTGGCATAAAAAGTCCTTTGATTAATTTTCTACAAACCTTTTGATTGAAGAATTGTTGGAGAATGTTGTAAAAAGTCTCCAAATTTCTGTAGCGTCCCTTCTTTTTTCTTAGAGGCCAAGTTTGCGCTAATTGTGGGTGCCTGACTTCGCAAAGAGTATGTTTTCTTAGATGATAAATGTGCAGAAACCTAGTAAACAAACATCTTTTGTTATTGTTGAGAAATATTAGAAGGAAATAGTTATGGCCATGGTTAAATTAAAGAGACCAGAGACAGGTATGAATTATTCGATAAGGAACTCAGGACTAACTATATGCAGAGAAGAGATGAAAGTGTTAAGCCTAAGCCAAAGTAAAGCCAGAAGTAAATACAAGAAGTGCCTTCTAATGGCCAAATATTACAGGTTATATTCTAAGCTAAATTAGATGAATGAGAAATGGAAGCTATAGTCAGGTACAACTGGATTTTTGGATAATTACTAATCAGATTTGACATCTTAATTTCCAGCTTCTACTTTATAAATGTAAGTTATGGAAATGGTCAATTTTGGACAAATTAAAAGACAAACCTTTTTGTCAGAAGAATGTCCAGTCTCTGAAATAGGGAACTTAGAATTTGCTCTGGGTGTAGCATTCTTCTTATTTTCACATTTCACCAAGTCCTAAAAATAATGAATTTCAGAACGAGTTAATTTTTGGATAAGACTTCCTCAAAATGAAAAAAGAAAAATTTGTAAAATGCTATGTATCATTTGTAACCATGGTCCTGTAACTGGGGATAATTCTGGCCTCAGGGGATACTGGCAATGTCTGGAGATATTTTTGGTTGTCTTTGCCAAAAAGGAGAATGTTATTTGCAACTAGAGGGTAGAACCAAAATGCTTCTAAACACCTCTAAATTTGCAGGACAGCCCACAACAATGAAGTATCCACCCCAAAATGTCAATGGTGCTAAGGTTGACAAATTCTGACTGCAGGTATGAATTTTTCACACACATCATAAATAATGAAGTAATATAAGCTAAATGAAAAACCTAGAAGAGTAATAGGTTTTATTTCAATCTCATCTTTATAATAAAGCATAACCTTTTCTAACTCTCAAATCATACAGGACCTCTCACTGAAATCTGGCGACATCAAAAACAAAACAAACTTCACAAAAGAAAAATGTGAAAATTAATTATAATCTTTCTTCTTTACTAAATAGGCATGGCATCTTATTCTTCATTTTCCCATATAATCTCACACAGGATAAAACCTTTTTGCATGTATACTCACTAAATTTAATTGATGTGAATCCTAGTTGTACCAAAGAATACAAGCATAGGCAGTGGGGGAAGGAAGGGGGAGGAAGACAGGCAGAGAAATCATGACTGAACAGTCAGAATCTAAGTTACAAAGTAGAAGGCATAAAGGTCATAAGAAGCAGACCCCATGAAAGGGGAAAGACTGACAGTAATCATGAGAGACAAATGAAGAAAGACTAAGGGCTAGGCCATCACAAATTCGAAGTATTCATTGGATTTATGTGATTTACTAGATTAAAATATAGCATTATATAAATAACTTTCACATAGGCAACTTATTATAGCAGTGAAGACTGTTAAAAAAATCAGTTTAAAAATTTAAGTTTCTACATATTATAAGAATCTGTAAAACTTCCCTGAGATACATCTGAAAGGTACAAACCAGTAGCAAATTTAATAAAATATTTGTATTTTAACACTCTAGTACTATACTCAAATTTCCCTTTTCTCTTAGAAAAAAATGGATAGAGGAAAAGTCAAGTTAACATAGATGATGATGTAATTAGTGTTTTAATGACATTTAAACTGTAATAAACATAAATTAAATAACTAGAACAAAAGCAGCTAATAAAACATTACAAAACAATCTCTAAAGGTGTACATGTAGCAGGAAAGCTACAATAATATTCATCAGCAAATTTAATACCTTACTGAGAACCTCAGGAGTATAGTTAATACTGTTTCTGTTCTTCCACTAGCTTGAAAATATACTACTCTTTAAAGGAATAAAAGAAAGTCGAAAAAAGTTATTTTGCTAGAAAAATTATAATTAAATTTAAAACAAGTTACTTTAAAAATAAATGTTATCATTTATTATTTATTTACCACCTATACAGCAATAGCTGATAAAAAGCATATATGACTCACCAGAAAGCTTATTTGACATACCAGATCTGCATGACTAAGGCAGAGTAAAAGGTTTGGCATCCCTACCATCAAGGGGCTACAAAAAGATTGAGCAAATTGGTTTTAGGCAACCATTACATTGAAGCCCAAATTTTAAATTTGGCTGATGGAAAAACATTTTGTTTTCCAAAACTTTCTATGTCATAGAGTTCTAAAACTTTAATTAAATGACAAAAACTATATACTCAACAAGTTCGTCATTTCAGTTTCTATAATTTCTTTATCAATCTTTTTCATCTTCCACTGGAGGGAAAATGAAAATGTGTTTGAACTACACTAGTACACAGAAACAGTTCTCCAGCAAAATTCACTATAATTGACTTATTATAATTTAAATGAAACAAAGGATAAGCTATGTATTAATGTATTATTTTAATACCCATAGCTTCTTGCCCGAGGACTATTAAGCCATAGTATCATTCTTAAAGGGTATAAAATATGCCTCAAATAATGACTTTAATCTCCTTACTAATAGGAAAGCAGTATAGCAGAGCTTAACTATATATATTATAACTGAGCTTAATGGTAGTAAGGTTTGCTTGTTAACTTTACTCATTAGTTAAGAATTTACCTCCTCCATTTCACTACTCTTCCTCTTCCGGGCCTTAGAAATCTTAACTGTCACTGGAGTGGTACAACCAGGGTGTTTCACTGCCATTTTGTTTGGCTGTAAAGGTGTAAACTGAATCTCTAATTCAGGCTTTGGAAATCGAGTACTTTGTTCATTTTCTGTTGACACTTCACAAGAATCAAGAACTACTGATCCATCCTACAACAAAATTAAAAAAGAATTATTTATAGAATATGAATTTAAAAACTACAAATTATCTCAAACACCTACTATAGACAATAAACTTGAAAAGATGAAGTGTGATGGGCCACAGCGAATACAGCAAGCTTGGGTTATCATCTACGAATCTCCAGGTTTATATAAGGCATGTAAAAATTAGGGGAAAATTGGAGGTGTTGCTTAGTTGAGTGTGTGCATAGCATATATGAGGTCTTGGGTTCAATCTTTTGCACTGACAAAAAATTGGAGGAAACAAATTAACATTTCCCTACTTATGTGACAAGATTACCTATACCATTTGTTTAAAAGATTACTAGATCTTACCTGAACTTATTGTGTCAGAAGTCTCTAAGAGTCTGGGATTTTTAACAAGTACTCCAGTAATAGTAGATTTAAAGCTAGCTTTAAATTTTTTGCTTTTTTTTTTCATTGAGAAAAAGTGTCTCTCACTTCCCTCTCCTTGAATCTGGGTTGGCCTTAATGACTTTCATGACCAATAAGATGCAGCAGTAACATTATATTTCTCTAAGGCTCAATCATAAGAAAACTGCATCCCTCATTCTATCCTCCAGTAACACTAACTTTCAAAATACTGCTCCTTAAAATCTATTAGGAGAATCTAGCTAATGTGCGGAGAACCCAAGGCCACAGACAGGCCATGTGTAAGTTCAGTGGAAATCCAAGAATCAACTCTATAGCTATGCAAATGAATCATTTTGGACTTTCAGCCTAGTTAAACATGTTAATTTCATGAAAGCATGAAAAAAGTATACAAAAGAGCATGACCATATAATTTACCTCAAATTGTGAAATACACAGTAACTGCCAGAATAAGAAATTGTATCTATGTCTTAAGATAACACATATACATTTATGGAGAAAGAAATGCTCACCATATGTGACTAACCATGTAATCAAGAGTTAAACCTTGTTTACGGATCAATTTTTAAATCTTTCCACAAACTTTATGATTTGTATTAGCCACTAAAATAAATACTAATTATATGAAATTCTATTAAGAAGCAGCAAGGAGGGCCAGGGATTTAGCTCAGAGGTTCCGCTGCCTGCCCTGCAAGCGCAAGGACCTGAGTTCTATCCCCGGTACCAAAAAAAAAAGGAAAAAGCAAGGAAAGGTGAAAAATAAAAGGAATGGTTCATATAATTTTCCCAGATTAAAATGCCTTTCCCTTCCCATTTATTGGCAAGCTTCCAGTATGATACTAGATGCTCTTACCCATATCCTTAGTCTTCCTTGGAACACTCAATTCATGGTTCTATTATACTACATAGCACATAAGGTGAGGTCAAACAAATTAATAACTTGTATGTCTTACTAGGTTCCTTACTCCTGGAGAAAAGCAATCACATCTCATTTGTTTCTATATTTAGTACCAGTGCTTAGGAAAGTTCCCAACACTGAATGTTCCCAATATATATGTGTTTAAAACATAAATTTAAAAAGTAATTTTATTTTCAAAACTTTTAAGTGACAGAGCCAGGTGTGGTGGCACATGCCTATAATTCCAGCACTCGGGAGGCTGAGGCAGGAAGATCATCGTAAATTCGAGGCCAGGCTGGGCTACATAGTGAGTTCAGGGCCAGCCTGAACTACAAAGGGAGATCCTGCCTCAAAAAACCAAAAACCAAACAAAAAAACAAACAAACAAACAAAAAGAAAACCCTTTTAAGTGACATAGAATTTTAAACTATTTCATATTCAATCTAAGAACCCTTATATTATTCAAAGTCATTCATAGAAACCTAGATCATCCTAGATCAACCATAATCATCCTCATTTTCTTTTGTGGGCTTTTCTTTTCTTTTGAGCAGCCAAAAAGTCATGGTTTATTATATCTGAAGAAAATTTCATAATTTAAACACAACCAAACTGTACATTTTACAAATCACATTCTATTTGTAAACAGTTAAAAGCCACTGACTTCTTTTGCATCTTAGGACACAAACAGTTACAATTAAGGCAATGAAATGATGGCAAATTCTGTACTGTTAAAATTTTTACCCTTGTTTAGTCTCTTCTTGGACTAAGCAAGCATTATAATACCATTTGTGAGTAACGAAAGGGGGAGGAAAGAAATTTAAAAATGGTGTAACTTGTTAGTTTGCAACATTTAAATTTTTCTTTATATAACAAACAACTCTGTAAGCCCAATACTTTGGTTACAGTATGCATAGTTACTGATTTCGGCTTTAAGGTACAACAGTTAGACATTAACACAGTCACAAGAGCAGGAACACAGAAAGCCACTTGATGGGTTACCAAAAACTATTACCTACTGATTATTAGCAAACCATCATCACTCACTAATAAAGAGACAGCGTCTGAAAGCAGAACATTAAACTCCAGCTTTAAGCATTTTGTTTTGGTGGGATTTTCTATTTCTGACCATCAAGTTTGTTTATATTAACAGACACACTATTTTTAAAAGGAGACAAACGTCATTTGGGGATCTAATCTTCCAAAAAAATTCTACTTCTCAAAAGCTTCCAGTTTTCCTTCACATCGCCAAAAGCACATCTAGCTAATTATGTAGTGAGATACCTCTAACTACTGATAAAACTTGCAAGTGCTACTTAGTGTGTAAAGGGAGAAAAAAGTGAAGTGTGTTACCAAATACTCACCTCCACTACACTCCTGGAAATTTCAAAACTTGTTGATTGAGGTTCATTTTCAACCATGGCAGGATCTGTTGAACTAGTGTATCTGGGTTTGATGACTATGCTTTGTTTTTCCTAAAATAAGAAAATATTGAAGAAGTCATTTTAACCTGGGTATATATTAAAACATCTCAAATAAAGAATATAAAATTAAGATTTACACAGACCAAACAGGAGAAATAATTAAAGACGTTTTCAATGACTATGTATACCTCCCTCCACCTCTGCTCCACCCTCACAGACTTAGGAAAAGCTGGGCAACTCTTCACTTCTGAGTTGATCAAAGAAGAAATCCGAAAGATTACTTTCAAGATCCAAAGTGTTTACATACAACCTCTTATTTTCTTTTCCTTGTAACTCTCAAATTAGATTTGACAAAAGTCATTATTCCTACTTCTCAGATGAAGAAAAAGAGACATGGTCAAGTCTGTACTGAATTGAAACTTTAAATTCTGAACTGCTTTTCATAATACAATTTTGAAAAACTAGACATTTCCTAGGAATGTAATCATTTAAGTAGGGCTTAGGAATAGAATCTATCTTATGGGAAAATAGGATGGAGAGTGTCCTTCAGGAAAATTTGGTTATCATTATGGCTTTAAGACCTTAAGGCCATAATGATAAGACCATAATGATGACTAAATCTTCTCTTGAAAGATGATCTTCATCTTATTTTCCCATATTGTAGGTTCCCTTCCTAAATCCTACTGAAGTGATTTATAAAGAAATATCAGCCTACATTTTAAACTTGATAAATTCAAACATAGATATTCTTATCATAGCCATCAAAATCAAGTCAAATATACCCTTCCTATCACCTACCCATTGTTGCCAAATAATGGGAAAAGAAATTAGCATGTCTGGATTTCACTATAATAAAAACTGTTAATTATTTAAAAAATGCTCTTGATTAATTTCTTAACTCTATTATGAAGACATTGTTAAGAGTTTCAAAGGTTAAGTAATTTTCCTCAAAGGTCCCAAACCATGGTGACAGTAGTTGACACCCAGTGCTTTTTAAAAACATTTCTCTCAGAACCACTCAATCTTTTAATGCCTCATATATACACACCCCAACACACCCACACATTCTTCCCTTGTTAGTCACATTTCTAGA
>NW_004624737.1:597648-654064 GCF_000247695.1 Heterocephalus glaber | reverse complement strand
GTTACCAACCACTTCATTTTGTTGCTTTAAACAACGTTCCCTGTCTTCAGCATATTTTTTCATCTCTTTGTTTCGTAGATTTTCAGCTTCTTTTGCTTGCGTGATAAGCATCATTTTTTCTTCTAACCATTTCCTTCTATCAGCTTTATATTTCTGTTCACATTCCTATAAATGGTACAAGTTATTACTGTATGCACAAGTGGTAAATAAACCTGTTTTTAACATTTTCATACAACCCATCACTATCCACCTTTTTAAAAACTATAAAAAGGTGTTTTTAAGTAATGTCAAGATCAGAGTTTATTTCAGATTTTAAAAAGAAACAGTAGCTTTTCCTTTAAACTTTATTTTCCTATAAGTCCACTTAAGGATTTTCCTTTATCAGTGAGGTTAAGAAGAAATGAAAAGTTTAAATTTTTGGAAGAGCTACTGTCACTCAAGTCTTCCTAAATAAATGCCAAGTACGGGGAAGGCTTGGTCATTTCTAATTGTATGGTTTCCAAAAAAAAAAAAAAAAAATACTGTGTATAGGATGCTAAGTAAACAATAACTAGTGTACTAGGGTAATTATTAAAGAAACACTGAAATCAGCTGGACAAACATTATACTAGATCCGTAATTTTCAAACTGGTTTATAAAGATCTTTTGGGCTCACAGGCATCTAATTTTATAATTTCAAACTACAACACCATTTAAAATCCAACTAGGGGCTGGGGATTTAGCTCAATGGTTCCGCCTCCTGCCTTGCAAGCAAAGGACCCGAGTTCGATCACCGGTACCAAAAAAAAAAGAAATCCAACTAAAACACCATTTAAAACACAAACAATACGATCACTCTAAAAAGATCTAACAGCACTCTTAGATGAATTACGGCAATTCATTCTAGGCTTAGAGTTTACAACTAAGATATGTGATTACATCATCTCAGAATAAAGCAAAATATACTAACACTTCTTAATGTGCACATTCTGGATATGGTGGATATATTGTTTTTCATAATAAATGGCATACTTGATAAATCCCATGAAAAAACATTTTCCCCATGTCATTTTCTACATATAGCATACCAAAGTGGAATAAGAAAAAATATGTAGATACAAAACAGAATATGTTCTATATAATATGGTTTCATTGGTCAGATATACAATTCCTTTCCAATTTAATAATTAAACCTTGAAAAGACAAACAGTAATCAAAATAATTCACCTGATATCACCTTCTCCATAACAGTATTTGCTAAATTAGAAATTTAAGGAGTAGAAAAGTTGGTACAAAGATATTAGAAATTATAATTTAAAAATTAAATGCATCAAATATAAAACTAAGACCCCAATCACTCCATTTTCACTGACACTTAATAGTTTTTATTGTGAAAATTTTTCATTTCAGTGTGCACTGAAAAAGTACATATGAATTCCTTCATTGAAAGTATGATAGATAGATAAAATCATACCTGCAATTCGTCTTGAAGCTTACTGAGCTTTCTATGAAGTATGTCTGTGTCATCCTCAAATTTTCTATTTGACTTACAACTATTTTTGGTTTCCAGATCTTTGCATTTTTCCTTCCATCTTTCCAATTCTGATTTGAAGAAACAAAATTATTTTTAAAAGCATATGCAAAAATTACACCATGAAGAGACATATCTGACATGAAATATGGAGAAAAATCAGCAAGACTCAGAACATAGACCAAAATGGAACTCTAGACATTTCAAAAGCTGTATTTTTAAGAGTTCTTAGCAAATTTTCAGTGAAGAACTACAGAGGCTTTTCAGAAATTGACTAGTGTTCAGAGTACATAGTATAAATTTATTTTAACCTTCATTATATAGGATACCGCATGGGGTTCTCAAAAACAAACAAACAAGCTACTCCATGTCCATAAAAGTGGCTATAAAAGTATGAGGTGACATGTATTTATCATTACAGTTTTGTCTACCAATATACAGTTTAAGGATTTACAAAGTGCTCTTGTACTTATAATCTAAATCTGAAAAGCATAATAATTTGCAACTGTATACATGGTATTATCATCTTCAACAACGTTTTACAGATGAGGACAATTAGGGTGAGTAAGCACAAATATCCTGCCAAAGCTATACATGTATAAAATGGCATATGTAATTTCCTAACTCTTTTTTTTTTTTTTGGTACGAGGGACTGAACTCGGGACCTTGTGCTTGCGAGGCAGGCACCAGAACCACTGAGCTAAATCCGTGGCCCTGTAATTTCCTAATTCTTAAATTTTTAAGGCTAGTGGTATAGCTCAGTGATAGACCACTTGCCTGGTATGCACGTGGCCCTGGGTTTGATTCCCAGCACTACAAAAGAATTAAATAAATTTCTTGCTAATTTTTTAAGAAAAACATATAGCTTAATTATTAAAAATTGTTGTATGTTTCTACATACACTGGAAAAGCTCTGACAGTATTCTGAAGGTAATAGAATCAGAGTATTTATTGAGATGAATACAAGATACTGCCAAAAATTTGACCGATGTAAAACTCAGATGAAAGCTTATTTTCAAGGTTTGAAAACACAGAAAGTTACTTCAACCTTAACATTTGTAAGTTATTATGACATGTCGGTTTTCTTTCTTTACTGCATATAACTTTACTTTAATAAAAAGATCTGTATTACAGTGGAAAATGGTAAGTGGCTGGACATTCAAAGAATACACCAAATACTTTAGCATTAGGATTTTCTTTTTCTTTTTGAGACATGGTCTCACTCTGTAGTTCTTGAGGGCCTCGAACTCATTATGTAGCCTGGCTAGCCCCTGAACTCATGACAATCCTCCTGCCTCGGCCTCCCAAGAGCTAGGATTACATGTGTGCACCACTAAGCCAAGCTAGCATTATGAATTATTATAAATTCTGTTTTACTTTAAGAAAGGAAGAAAGCCAAAAATATGAGAGAAAGAAATGAAAGACTATGCTTTAAGATACTATAAGCAATCTCTTTTGAGGGGGAGGGGGAAATAGGGAAGGTGAAACAGGATCTTGCTATGTAGTCCAGGCTGGCCTCAAACTTGCACCCATCCTCCTCCTGCCTTGGTGTCCTGAGTGCTGAAATTACAGGTGTGTACCATCAAGCCCAGCTAGAAGATATAAGCAAATTTGTTTTACCTGTGGCCAACCATTCTGCTTCCTCTAATTTAGCCTCAAGCACTTGATCTTGTTCTGTTTGAGTTTGTTCTTGCTCCTCGAGTGTCATTCGCATGTCTTTAATCATTTTCTCTTTAACATTTAGATCTAAACATTTGAGGAAAACATTTAAAAATTAATAACATGTGGATCCAATTTTTCTTAAGTTCTTCAAAAATTAAAATATACTTTTATTAACTATAATAGAATACAAATTCCATACAGTCAGAAACTGTCATGCTATATCTTTGAATGCCTAGAATACTACCTGGCATATATGAGGCACTAAGATATATTTGACATACAAATCAATGCTTGAATGATGGCAAAGATGGACTGATAATAAAGAACCTTTTCAGATAAAATTCACAATTTCCAATATAATTAAACTATTACTACTAATAAATACAAATCTGTTAAGGGTCAAATATTCAAAATACATAAAAAATACAACTTCAAAATAAAAGCACAAAGAAGGCAAAGGATGAGAACATATATTACTCCAAAGAAAATAGTCAATAGTACATGAATAAATGCTCAATAGCATTATAGTCATTAGGGAAATGTAAATTAAAACCATAATGACATACCACTTTATATCCACTAGGAGGTTGGGTTAAATAATGTCCCTCAAAATTAATGTCCACACATTATGCATGTGATCTTATTTAGAAACACATATTTTAAAATGTAATCAAATTAAGAATGAGCTCACACAGCAATGTGGTAAGCCCTAAATCGAATTATTACTCCTGTGCTTATAAAAAAAAGGAAATTTTAGATACAACTAAAAGAGAGAAGACAGACATAAAGAGGGAAAGCCTCATGTAAAGACAGAGGAATAAGGTTCAATTATGCTGCCATAAGCCCAAAAGTATTAACAATTGCCACCAACTACCAGAAGCTAGAAAAGGCAAAGGACTCTTCTCTAAAGTCTTCAGAGGGAACATAGTCCTGTCAATATCTTTACTTCTACAAACTGCAACTGCAAGAAAATACATTTCTATCTAAAGTCACCCAGTGTATGGTACTTTGTGACAGCAGCCTTATGAAAGCAATATTTTAAGAAATGAAAAATTTGATGGTAATGATGTAGAGAAAATGGAGCCCTCACCTATTGCTAGTAGAAATGTAAAACGGTACAACTACTGTAGAAAACAGTTACCCTCTCAGGTATAATACCAACCCAAGGAAACAGAAAACATGTTTACCCAAAAGCAATGCATACAAGTGTTCATAAAAGCGAAAAGGTGAGAACAATTCAAATGTTTGTCAACTGATAAAATATGATATCTCAGTAAAATGGAGTATTATTGTCACAAAAAAACAAGGACACACATATGGATAAAAATTGGAAATACTATGTTACATGAAAAGTCACACACTAAAGGCCATATAGTGTATGAATTCACTTACCATAAAATGCCTATAACAGACAAATCCACAGAAACAGAAAGTAGATTAGCAGCTGCCAGAGGCTGGAAGGGAGGGACCAAGGGAAGATAGAACAGGTACAAGGTTTCTTTCTGAAGCAACAAAAATGTTCTCAACTGTAATTAAGATAGTGGTGATGACTGTACAACCTTCTGAATATACTAAAACCCACTAAACTTTTAAAGCATATATACACTTTTTAAAGAGTAAATTTTATGGTACCGTATATCTTAATTTTTAAAAATTTAATTGGACAACAAAATGAAATATATTCAATATTTAAATAGAAATTTAGTGGCCAGAGAAAGCTTTAAGAGCTGAAGATGCTGTTTTTGTTTCTTTGGTTGTACAATAATGTCTAATACACAATTGAAATCATGAGAGAAAATGAACTCTTAAGGGAGAAGATTAGGAGGAAAAAGAACATGATATGTAATTGGAAAATCTGCCAGAGCTACTGAGGCGCACTGAGAGTAGAGAACTAGCACAGGACAGATCACAAGAGCTGGGGAAACGGGGCTTCACTGGAGGGGAGCTACATATTACCTTTACTTTTAAAAACATATAGCTGGCAGCTATAGTACTACTTAAAAGTTAAGAAAAAGAAAGTGGTCAATAACATCAACAACATGAAAAACAAAGCAGAGACTACAAAAAGTTAATAGATTTGAAAGTATTTAGGTTTCAAGTGACTGGGGAACAAGTTTTAAGAGCATAGAAAAGAGAAGTCAGATTAAAGTAGTCACAGAGACCTCATGCCACAATTCTCAATATTTATCAGAGGAAAAATAAAATATGATAAAAATTATAAGGGATCTTGGCCCAAGGGACTATTTTAGAACAGCCAAAACCTATCCATATTTGCCAGCAATAACAAAGAAGCCAAAGTAAAGGAGAACCTTAAAAACATTACAGAAATAGATTTTAAGAGACAAGGGTGAGGAAGGGCAAAAGAAAACAGGAGTATATAGATATATTTTCACATCCAAGTTACTCATGCACATTTGCCACACCAATGTACAAATTATCTAAATAAGCAATAATTTTGTTGTCTCACCTCTTGTTTATTGGTCAAGTAAACAGATTAGTGAGGAAAATCTGAGACTTAAGAGTGATACAGATCTGGGTTTACATCCCATCTCTACCACTCACATAACTAAGAAGTTAAAGGGTGAGGGATGAGGAGGAGAAGAATCTGCATAATTTAAGAATAGAAACAGGTAAATATCATCTATAAAAGTAATTTTTAGACTTCAAATAAAAGATCAATACAGTTTGCTTTAAAAAAGCATAATTCAGCACCTAAGATTTGAATCACAGAAAAATGTACTGTTATCCAGGATGAACAATGCATCTAAAAGTACACTTTGATTTAGTATAATTGTCTTGTATGTTTTTGGCCTATTAGTTTCACTGTTAATCTGTATATATGACAACTAACTTTACAATGACTTATAAGATAAATAAATGACATAAGATAAACAAGACGAAATTTATTTTAATGCTGGCACAATAAAAGGAAGGTGGGGGGGGTGAGATTTGTTTCGTTCATGTACCAATTCCCTACAATGAACTAATCTCTATGTACCACAAACATGTGCTACTGAAATTAAAAATTAAAAAAAACTAAGTGGCAAACTTTTAAAGATATTTTACCTGAAGTATGTTCTTTATACAATCTTATCCTTCTAAAAATCTACTCCAGTCATTGTGATCTATATAGCTTTGATTTTTTCAGAAAATCTTGGCCATTACCAAGAAATCAATGTTGTTTCTTATTGTTTTATTTCCCAAAATAAATTTTACTCATTTATTTTGTGGTGCCAAGGATCAAATTCAAGGTCTTGTGAATGTTAGGTAACTGCTCTACTACAGAGGGAAGTCCGAAGCCCCACTTAGAATAAACTATAGTAAGTTGCTGAGTTATTTGTGAGAATTAATGCTTTTTTCTTTTAATAAAGTTGTATGTTCTGTTGCCCTTACTTCAATTTAGGATTTGCAAAGGGTAAAAAGAATTCAGATGTGTTATGTACATGTAGCAACTCTCTATGATAAATGTAAATAGTATATACTGCAAACATGTACTAATAAAAATAAAAATTTAAATTAAAAAATAAAAATAAAGGCTTTTCAAAGGAAAATATTCATTGTTATCACAACTACCTATTTTGCAGTAATTTTAGTACTAAATATTCAAAGTTTTTCCTGACCTTTGCACACTCTCTCATATTGCTGTACAGCTTCTTGCACTTTCTGATTACTTAACTGCTCCTATAAAATAAAAGAATACGAATTAAATACAAACATAGGTTAAACACTTAATATTAAATAGTGGCTCTTGAAAACAGGGCTTATTAAGTCTGAAATCAATCTCATATAAGGCTGACAAGCAGTCTCAAGCTTCCAAATTTCTTTTACCTTGGGGGAAAAGTCAGGGAAAAAATAGAAGAAAATAAACAAACCAAAAACAATGTATACTTTTAATCTAAGTTATGACTCAGTCATTTTACTTTCTCACAAAATTTTAGTTAAGATTTCTCACATATCACAAAATGCAAATGCAAGAACAAATAGACATCTACTTATATACTTGATTTAGGAGAAACAAAACCATTAAAAAGTTTCCTATCAGTAAGCTCTAAGTACAGGAAAAAAAAGAGCCTTCCATTCCTTCTATCTATAAAGGACTTACAAGGTTTAGAAAAAGTAACAACAGTCTTAATGGGTAAGACTAAATTATGGAACTAGAAATCGTACACTTCTAATTTTAACCTATCAGATAATCCATACTTCACACTCAATCTCATTTAACCTCATCACTATTTCCTAACTTCATAAATCTTAGGATGAATCATGGTAGAATCTGGAAATCTGAGTCATCTTATTATGAAGGTACATGTTGCTTTATGAGGATTATATTTCTTTAAGAATTAAAACCATGCGTTTACACCGGAATGTTCATTAGTTTGCTTCATTTGAAAGCAAAAGAAGGAATACCATATTATTGCCTTATCCATTTACCTGATGTGAAGCAAAATATAACTATTTGCAATAAGGGGACATGTTTTTCAAATTCTAAAAGAATTTGTTATAATATCTACTTTATTTTACATTTTACTTTGAAAAAATTTTAATGTATACAAAATTTGAAGATAGCAAATTAATTTATTTTAAACCTTAATTCAGCTTTTCCTACTGTTATATCACCTGATACATTTGTCAAAAATCCAAAAATTAACTTTAGTACAATACTATTAATTCAATTACAGACTTAACAATTCACCAGTTTTTCACTGCTGTCCTTTTTTGGTCCTGGAATCTCATAACACTGCCTAGCCATTTCTCTTTAGTCTCCTGCACTCTGTGATAGTTTTCAGTTTTCTTTGTCTTTAATCCCTTGGACACTTTACATTAGTTAAGTATTAGGGAAAGCATTCTCAACTTATGTTTGTGTGATGTTTACTCAGGAACAGACTAAGGTTATGAATTTGAGAAACGAATACCACAAAGAGGATGTGCGCTTTGGTCATATTAAATCAGAAAGTATATATGGTGTCCATGTAACTTACTACTACTACTGGTAATGTTAATTTAGGTAGTAATTGCTAGGTTTCTCACTATACAGTTGCTATTTTTTCTTTTCCACATTCTATTCATTAAGTCAGTCACTATGGACTTATTTAATTTTAAGCAATTTATTTATTTTTTTGGTACCAGGGATTGAACTCAGGACCTTGTGGCTTGCGAAGGAGGCGGCAACACCAATGAACTAAATCCTTGGCCCAGTAATTTATTTTTTGATCTTAGAAAAGGTTTGGGCTGTACTTTGGTGGTACAGCATTTGCGGGCAAGGCCTTGGGTTCTATCCACAGCCCCACAAAAGAAAAAACAAGGTCAAAACAGAAATTGCTATTAAAAGCTAATATTTAATAAGACAATAAAATATGCCAAGAGAATGCACTTAAGCCATCTTTTAAAACAAAACTGTTACCTTGAGCTGCTGAATTGTTCGCTGTTTCATATCTATTTCCTGAGAACACTGGTTTTTCTTTTTCTCTAGCTCATTTATTTTAGTCCTCAGTAATTTCTCCTCATCCCGCATTACAGATACCTACAAAGTAAATGTTTATAAAGCAAATTAAAATATTTTTCCATAATAACTGCTTTTTGTTTAAAATTCATAGCCACTTGTTCAAAGATGTCCTTTAGAGCCCCATGAGAAAATTATAGATAAAATTTAAATCATATATACTATTAAGTAAAAAAAAGTTTATAAAACTTTTTTTTATAAAAGAACAAAAAATGATAGAGGGAAGGAGGGAGAAGTATAGAGAAAGAAAATAGTAACATTTGATGCTTAAGAAGGATATTCAAATTTCCATCAATGTCTGGGAAAAGTGGGAGGATTCCTCTCTCCCTAAATGTAACTTTGTACATTTCAAAATTTAGAGCCATTAAACTTAGCCAGGCGTGGTGGTGCACATCTGTAATCACAGCACTCAGAAGGGTGAAGCAGAACTGCTGCAAGATAAATGCCAGCCTGGGCTACACAGTTCAAGCCCAGCATGTACTACTTAGCAAGATCTTGTCTCAAAAAAAAAACCTTGTTAAAAGTCATACAGCAGATTGTCCTAAATACTATCTGCAAACAGAAGCTAAGCTTTTATTATTTTTGAAGGACGTGAATTGAGTAGTATTTATGAGACAATAAACAAACAAACAGGCATGGGAGCACACACTTGTAATCTTAGCACTCTGGGAGACTGAGACAGGAAGATCTCAAATTTGAGCTGAGCCTGGGCAACTTAGGGAGACCTTGTCTCATAATAAAAAATAAAAAGGGTTAGGGGATGTAGCTCAGTGTGAAGGCTCTCAATTCAATACCCAGTAAAAACAACCAAAGGAAAAAAAGAGAGAAATATTCTAATCTCACATAAGGCACATATTTTTCTTAATGTTGGCTTTCTCCAGTTTGCTTGTGCTGGCTAAATTTTCTTTTATGAAATAACTATTCTCATTAAGAAATATTACAAAGTTGATAAATGCTCTGATCAGTCCTAAAATTAGTGTCTAAAATTTCTAGATAAGAGAAATGCTCTTTACCATCTGAGATGGGCCACACAACTCTTCATATAACCTACCTCTTTCTGTACTTGTTCAATCTGCTTTTTGGCATCAGATAGTTTCTCTTTCAGCTCAGCATAATCTTCTTCTTTTCTCTGAAGATCTGCTTTCAGACTTTGGGTGAGAGCAGAGCTTGCACAGAGTTCCTCTTTCAATCTAAAAAACATAAAACACTCTTCTATAGTGATACACCAATAACCACTCAGGATCATTCTGTGAACTGGTAGCAATCTTTACAAAATTACATTTTTTTCACAAATTTTCAATAAGCAAACTAGGAATGAATGCTTCAGATAGAACTTCATGAGATTATTTTTATGGGAAATCTTTGCATGTAACATTAGTTTCTAAAGGTTTATATTAGTAAAGTTTAAGTTCTTCACTCAATATACATACATTTTAACAAGTTAAGTTATACCCAACTAATTGTTTAAGAACTATGAAGAAAAATGAATGGCATGCATATTTTAAAAATAGTTTAAATAAGATGGAGCTTACTTTTCTGTTTCTTGTGTGTTGGCTTCTTTTTCTTCTTCCTTTAATTGAAGTGAATGCTTCAGATCCTGCAAATTACTTGTTAACCATGTGATTTCTTCTTTCAACTTAACTTCCTTTTCACTTAAATCTTTGGTGTTTTTGATAGACTCACTAAGATTTGCTTGAAATTCTTTCAGATTTTCTTCTAGCTTTAAGATGACAGATTCTTTTACCAAAATGTCTTGCTCTAACTTGGTTAAATGACTACATTCATCTTTTTGAGTCTCTAGGATTGTTTCAAGTTCCTTTATCTTTGCCTTATAACAAATAACATCTTGTGTCAGCTCTGAAAGTGCTTTCTGTCCTTCAACTACAAGCTGCACTTGAACATTAAGACTAACATTTTTCTCTTGCAGTTCTTCTTTCAGCTGCTGTATAAGATTTTCTCTTTCTTTTTGTAGATCATCTTGATTCTCAAGTTCTCTGTGCTTTACTTTTAGTACATAGTTTTCATCCCTATAACCTTTCATTTCTGCCTGTAATTTTTCAATTTGTTGTTGTAGTTCCTGGATCTTATGACTTTTTTTGGAGGAGGCCTTCACAATTTCCTTACATTCTTCCCAAATGGCTTCAATACTAGAGTGGAAAGAACTTTCCCTACTGAGTTCTTGAATATGACATTCTTTAACCTGCTTACTTACCAAAAAATTATTACTTGAAAGGTGTAATTGTGTGTCTGGCAAATTCTCTTCCTGAAGACCATCTGACTGAGTACTAAGCTTGAGTAAATCTATGTTTGAGATCTGAGAAACTGAATCAAGTGAACGTAGTTCATCCATTTTTGTTTGTATTAATTTTATTTGTGAAACATTCCTTGTGATGTTTCTTGTAGCAACTTCTATTTCCTCTGATAATTTCATGATCTTTTCTTCCTGTTCTTGATTTTTATTTTTCTGTACACTTAGTAAAGCAATTATGCTGTCATAATTTGCCTGAATTTGTTGGACCTCTATACTTAAAGTTAAACTCTTTTCTTCAGAACAGGAAAGTTGCTGCTGCAAACAAACAATTTGTTCATTTAATTTTTCTTTCTCCTCCTTTTCATTTTTAAGTTCACTCTCAACAATAAGTACAAGTGTTTTTAGCTCTCTATTCTTTTCTTGTAAAACTCTAATATTATCCTCATCTTCTGAAATGGTCTGTTGTATTTCTTCACTTTCTTTTTGGTCTTTGGTGATAAATGAGTTAACAAGTACAGATCCTTTAAAAAATAGGAAAATTGTTATTAATCCAGCAAACTTTAGTAAAATCAAAAGATTACCTTATAAGCCAATATTCACACATGAAAATAAACTTATTGCAAAACCAAAATTAGCTATTGACAGAAAAAAACAGGTTGCAAAATGTGTTATAAGCCCATTCATATAAAAACTATAGTTCCACAAGTTAATAACAGAGTTAGCAAATGGCACAGCAAAATGATGGTAGCTACCTGAGTAGTATTGAGCTAGCACAGAAGAAATAAACAAACAGGTAGGAAGAAGATAAGGAAAACGGTAATTTTAAAATTCTACTTTTAGGAAAAACTGCAATTTCAGGACACAAAAGATACTAAGAAATGTTTCCCTTCCAAGAAATTCACTCAACAAAAACAAAAAAAGTAAGGGTCAGTCTATATATATATATATATTTTTTTTTTTTTTTTGTAAAGATGCTGGGTGCTGAAGCTAGGGCCTTCACACTGAGCTACATTCTCAGCCTTTTTTTAGTTTTTGTTTTGAGATAAGGTCTCACTAAATCTCAAAGTTGCCCAGGCTGGGATGAAACTTGTGATCCCTCTAGCCTCAGTCTTGCAAAGTGGTAAGATGCCAGGCTCAAGAGTGCACCACCATGCTTGGTTTCCTAATGGCTTCCTAGGGTCTTAAAGACACAATAAACCTGGGCTCTTACATTTCACCTATAAATTATACTGTTTTTCCATAGAAAACAGCAGGATATCTCTGCTACAAACACATGTAAATGGTCTGCATTCTAACACAGACCACCAATGTGTAGTCTAACAGACGCTAAGAATACACATTCTAGATCACCCATCTTGAAGATGCCAAGTAAACATAAAAACCCCAGCCCCTAAGTAAATACACGTTTCTCTTGAAGCCCTATACTCTATTGTGTGTACTTTTTAAAGTCCTCTTTAAGCTTTTTTATGCCTCTCACTGACATGTCTTGAAAACTCTTCTTCTGTGACGAAAATCAGTAAACCTACAACCTACCTCATAGGTGAAGTGAGTTGACATACCCATCTCTGTCCCTCTGGGGGACCTTCTCATAACCCACCCAGTGACTGTACGACTACCTATTTCTACTTACTTTTTATAACTTTCAGCATTATTTAAACTCTAGAAATCTCAATGATTTTCCCCTTTATTTTTACACAAATCTGCCCACTAACTTGAATTTTTAAAAAATAATTTTCAATGTATACATTATTTATCAGACTGTCTCTTAACTTCTTAATTACAACTCAGATAAATTTGTTAGTAATATTAAACCAAATGTCTTACTGTCAAGTATCTTTTTCTTCAAATGAATAAAAAATGCAAAGAAAAGAAAATAATAGGGTGAGATTTTGGCAAAATAGGCACTGTATTTATGAAAGAGATTAAAAAAAATTTGTGAGACATTACGGAGTCTCACTATGTAGTTCAGACTGGCCTTGAACTCACTATGTAGCCCAAGCTGGCCTCAAATTCACAGCGATCCCCCTACCTCAGCCTCTTGAGTGCTGAGATTACAGGCGTGTGCCACCATGCCTGGCTATGAAAGTGATTTTAACAATTATATAAATACAGAGTGAAAGTAGGCATGCAAAGGAAACTGATAAAAGCACAATATCTAAAAATATTTAAATTTAAAAGTTTTAAATATACCCATCCTCCAGACAGTTAACATAAAAACTTATGACAATTTTTCCCAAGATTTTTCCTTAGATAAATAATTTCATATTTGCAACTTTCCTATTTACTGGTCTAGGAATTAGCTTTCTTAAAAGACTCCTGCTAGGAGCTGAAGTATTATTACCTTTCTTTGCTGGTGGTTCATCTCTCTGGAGTTCATTTTCATTTACTCTCTTCCTTTCTAAATAGGTTTTAGTTTTGCTGCCCTTAGGAATTTCAGCTGTTTCATTACAAGTTGATTTACTGTTCATTAAAGAAGATGTAACAGCCTTGCCCTAAAGCAAAATTAATTAATACATATAAAAAGTTACAATAAATATACAAACTACATAAATAACTTCATAGTACACTACAGAATTTTTACTTTTAAATTGAAACATTTCTAAATTAAAACATTTTATAAGTTATTTCTTAAGTTTTACCCTAAAATAACTGATGGCTCTGGCAAATGAGTGGGGACAATTGGAGCACACTCATTCCTAAAATCATATTCAAGTCACATTCAAATTGTGCTTTCAAAAGAAAAATGTGAAAGCATTGACCAAAAATGTTCAAGGTTCTACTCCAGAATCTCAGCAATTGTTTTGTTTTGTAACTAAAATCTCTTAAAGATAAACTGTATTGTCTTACACTTTCTCTACCTTATCCTTTTTTAAAACTCCCAGCTTCTTTATCATCTTTGCTCTAAACTTACTTCCTGAATAATAAATTGTATTTTCATGCAATAACTGGAAGATTTCTCACTTCCATAACTTTGATTTTTTTGTTTTTAAAAATGTGGTGCTGGAGATCAAACCCAGGAACTGGTGCACATTAGGCAAATGCTTTACAGTGAGCTATATCCCCAGTTGGCTTTGATCTCTATAACTAGAAGGCTAGTTTGCCTTCTTGTCCATCGTTTCTACCAAATGCCTATTCCCCCAACTTTCATCTGGCAAAGTTTTACTTACTCTTTAAGGCTCAATTTAGTACAGTTAGAAACAAAGGAGCTGAGTGAGTCACTCCCTTCCTTTCCTTCAACTGTAAAACCGTACCACCCTATTGAGCACCCAGGCTTAAACCTAGAACCACCCTAATGATACCTGGGCTTAAATTCAGGATCACCCTAAAGATTATCTGGGTTTAAGCTTAGGAAGTCCTATAGATTGCTGACATCAGTGAGCTGACAGTGAGAAGCACCTTAGAACAGTGGTGCCTGACACCATAAATACTGGAAGCCTGAGTTATCGGGTCCCTTCTTTTCTTTCACACTTGAGTCCCTTTTTCCCTTGTCTTTCTCCTTGTTCCTGCTACTGTCCTATGATCCTCAAAAGATGTAGCTACTTACTACATACTATGAGGTATATGCTAGGCAATTCTTTCCTTGTAGCACACAAGAACCTGTACTATATTTTGGCCCACTCAACTGTAACAAACATAGATCATTTTCATCTCCACAAAATATTTCCTAAACCCCTATTCAGTCTCATCTTCCACTTACTGACTACCACTACACACTGCATTATAATTGGGTTTATCCTATTTCTCTCACTGGAGGCAGGGGGTGGACTGGATTGTAAAGAGGATTAATTTTTATTGATCAGTGTATCTGCCATAATCTTGCACAATACTTGGTAAACAACAGACAATAATTGCTTCTTGCCTGAAACAAATTATTTCTTGTTTCTCATCCTTACTCCTCTACTTCAATGAAAGAGATATTTCTCCCACTTCAGGTTCAGAAAAGTCAGGAAGATTAAACAGCATATTTAAATACCAAAAGAAAGAACTGCTACTAGAGATAAGGCAGAGAACAAGATACTCATCTGGAATGTTCCACTTTTACCTCTGCAGTATCAAAAGCCCATCTGTGTTGGATATATAGCTCACAGGTAGAGCATTTACCTAGCACATGTAAACCTCTGGGTGCAATCCCCAGCACCATGAAGAAAACCAAACACATCCCATCTAATGTTCAGAAAATTCAGGGAATGCTGGTTAGTATTAGAGACTTTTGCCTCTTCCGATCACAGAAAAGACATACAAAAGGACTTTTAAAGCAGAGATGTTCTTACACAGCCTACTACGTTATTACCATATATCTTACAATATCTACATAAAAAAATTGAAGGAACTTATAATTAGGAAGGAAAGAAAAAGAAAGAAAAAAGGAAAGATTATTTTTCAAAAAGTATTACTAGACAAGTTGATCATCTTGGCTTGAACCAAATGAATATGAAATTATCTAAATTTGTCTTTATAAAAAGCTAAACACCCTTAAAAGCTTTACGTCACAGCACATAAGTTCTTAAAGAAAATATCCTTACTATTAAGCATATAAACAGTGCATATAATAAAAATGTTTTAAGAAAAAAACTAATTCTTCTGATTATGATCTGTTGTTAGTACATCCAACTTCTTTGCACCTCAGAGTTGCCCTTCCAACTAGCTGCGGGTTAAACTTCCAAGGGCTACATATTCTTATTATCGCTGGTATCTAGATGTCCCCCCAGAGCTTCATGCAGTCATAGGTAGGGCTTTTTGGAGGTAGCGGGATCTAGGGTGTGTGATAAAGAATGTGATGCTGGGAATAAGAGTGGCCACCCTGGGTGTGAGTGGCACTGTCCAAAAGGCGGATAGTCTGGAAGGGATAAAAGGGAGAGACAGGCTTGCTGCCTTCTGCCTACCCTACTTTGTCACAGACTGTTTCTCCTCTGCAATGTTCCTCTCCCATGCCACCCTGCCTTGGAGGTAACTGACTATGGACTAAAACCTCTACAACCTGTAAGCTGAAATAAATCTTTCCTCCTTCAACTTGGGGTGTTGGGTATTTTGTCTCAGCAACAAGAAAAATAACTAAGACAATTCTCTCTCTTATGTGAAAGGCACATAGTTTGTGAGATTCTATTTTCAAAGAGGTTAAATTCTCCTAAGTTCTCAAAACTTAAGATTTGTTTAAGAATAAACCAAACTTAATGTCAGGATAAGCAATTCCACATTTCTAGTAAATTAGTCTTGGTTACATAAGTTATTTTAAATTATTATACTTTGAACCAAGACATAAATAAGGTTTTTTTCAAAGTTGAATTCTTATACTGATTTTAAATGTGTTTCCATATGAGGCTTTAGATTCTGAAATTTACTGATAGTATCTTTTTTTGGTTAGTTCTATCAATTCTTGAATTCTTTGATGCTGTACAATTATTTTTAGAAAGAAAAATATTAATGTTTAATAAATGTACTTTATGATAAATAGAATGCAAACATCGTAGTTTTAGAATTCCTTTCAATTTTATGATTAAATAAAAATAATTAACACGCTATGCACAGCATAATCTCATTTTTCCTGTAAAAAAATAAGTCTATATATACAAGGGGAACAGAAGCAATATAGTACATTAGGAAAGAAGAAATTGGAACCAGACTGCCTGGGTTTGTATCCTCTTCAGTTGCATCCCTTAAACAAGTCACTTAACATCTCTATAAAAATAAAAAGTAGTAATACATGTCCATCATAAAATTGTTCTGAGATTTAAATGAATATATATATAAATTAAAAGTATCTGGAAAATATTAAATATTCTGAAAATATAAGTATAAATAAAGCAAAAATCTAGAAGTGCTACATACAACTGAGCTGCCTGGCAAACATGAGGTCTTGAGTTCAATCCCAGTATCGAAAAAACAAAAAAGAAAAGTGCTACAACTGACTCATTGGTTGATTTTTGTTTTTTTAAATTTAGATATAAGATTATGGGAACTTTATTTTCCATTTTACATAGTTCAATGTAATTCAGTTTGTGCAACTACTATTCTGTTTTCATAACTAGAAAAAATAAAGAAAAAGATAGGAATTGTTTAAATAGGTGTTAAATCTTTAAGTATTTTATTTGGATTACTTTTTAAATACTAGATGTTAGATCTTGAGTTATTTCTATCTAATCGTATCTTACAACAGTCAGTTCTTCAGAAGAATACATTGAATTAAAATAAGAAGATGCCGCCTGCCTCGAAAGCGCAAGGTCCCGAGTTCGATCCCCGGTACCAAAAAACAAAACAAAACAAAAAGAATTAAAATAAGAAGACCCATGCCGGCTGAAGACAGAAAAAAATAACAAGCTTAAAGCTTTAAATTTACTTTAATCTCGTGTACACTTTTATTTTTAGACTTATAAATGTCAAATTCATCTACAACTACGTGGGATGAATATATGATTAGAAGTGACAAAGTGCTGGGATCCTCCAGAAAGTAGCCTTTGTTCATATGCTGTAATCTGCTCAGGCCATATCCCATGTTTTAAAATGCTTCATAACTTATATAAAACATTATTTAAATATACCTAATCATCAGCATGAAACCTAGTAAAAGAATAAGAAATCTGCTATGTGCTGATATAGAATTGTTTCCAAGATGATCTTTCAGAAGAAAAAGCAAGCAACAGAACTATAATCCCACTTGCTGAAACTTTTTAAAAGATATATGAATGTTCTATATATGCCTGAGTGTCCTGGAAAATTTAAAGAAACTTTCCACTGGTTGTCCCTGAAAAGAGGTAAAATTATGATACTTACATTTTTCAATTTCCCGAATCAGTCTTCATTTATTACCTTTTAAAAATTACTTAAACATATGTAGTTATAATTCATGGTTTTCCATTAACTTAAATTTCTTACCAAAAGAAAATAAATCTTAAAATATTACCTTATTAGACATCTTGAGCTCTTGAACCAATGATTCTGAAAAACATAAAGAATATTGAAAATAAGGGGAACAGAAAGAAGGGAAAGGAATAAATATGAGAAAATGAAGAAATGGAAACAAAGTCTTTGTAAATAGGGAGGTGTGGAGGGGTTGAAGGGAGGGCAAGGGAACGGGGCAAAAATAAGAACCAAGAGAGATTATGTAAGGGCACAGATTCCCAAAAATATCAGCATATATTGTATACTTAAAATGCACCAATAAAATTAATGACTGAAAAAATAAGAAAAGAAAATAAATAGCTAAGTATCTAAAACTAGATCAATAAAGAACTAAAACATAAATTACTGTAAAGTGTTAACAGAGGAAACAGGATTTTGACACCTTAAAAAAGGCACAATGCTCACCTGCTAATTCAACCACAAGGGAGTACTGTTTCAGAAAAAGCCACATTCAAAATTCAGTAATATATTCTAACTAGTAAAAAAGAGGCATTAACGTCAGAAGAGAAAGGGAGCTAGTGCCCTCTAGTCCACCTCATAATGTAGATGCACCATTCACCTGCTATTTCCTATTCATCTTATTTTACAAGGAAAAGGCAGAGTATTCCATTTCTCTTAAAACCCACAAATACATTTGCATTCTGACACACTGTTTTAAGCCACTCCCAAAGAGTTACTCTCTCCCAAATCTTACAAGCCCAGGAAGAGAATCTACACTGTAAGAATTCATAAAAAACTAGATGAAACAAAATCTACACCTTTACAATTCCCTAAGGAATTTCTTATATTTACTTATAAAATTAATATTCATGTTTTTAAAGTAGTTTTTCTAATAATATTGGTCTAAAAATAAATGAAGGTTAAAAATTTTAGCAGTAAATTACTACAGTAATACAAATGTTAAATTACTAAAATGTTATACCTAGATCAAAGAATTTTCTGGTCACTGTGGTAAATAAACTACATAAATCTCTTATACTTAGCAACCGAACTTTTTATGCATTTATCTTAACTAATTAAGGATAAAATACTTACCATTTTCTCTTTTTTTTAACTCTTCTTTGGTTTTGATTAATTCTTCTTTGGTTTTAGCTAATTCAGTTTTAATTAGTTGCAAACAAGCAATAGCTTCCTGGGGATCAGCAAGAGACGCAATATATGAGTGAACAATTTCAGCCTGTTTCTTAATATCAGTGACATCATGTTGAAGAGAACCAATAATATCTTCGAATCCTACATAATTATGTGGATCCTAAAAACAGCAAAAACCATGTCTAACATTAACGTGAGTTTTACCCTTACATATGGTACCACCTGATATAGTTTTAAAAACAGGAAAAAACTCAAAATTCTTTAAGTTACACAGAACCATACATAGAAGCACCCTCAACTACAAAACAATTTTGCTTCATTATTTATTTTCTATTTTATGTACCATGAGGCATATTCCCTCATAAAAACATCATAAACTATTATATAATTATTATGATTAGTAAGCTCGGGTACATGATTCTTAAATGGCTTTTTAGAATAACTCAGGAAATAAGTCTCCATTTTCACAACTCAGTCCATGTTCCAAACCCTGTCCAGGACACATGATAGTGGCTTCACAGCAAAAGCCTGGACATCATTGTCCCAAGCCCCTGAGTTGAGTGACTGAAAAACAAAAAGAAGAGATCTCCCCCATCCCACAAAAAACATGAGCAATTTCAGTATGAGTGGAAGCATCAGAAAAGGATAAATTTACTTTAAGATAAATGTTAGTTTATCTTAAGGAATGTTAGTTATTCTTTATTATGTAAAATATACTTTTTTAATCTGAGCAGTAAGTAAATGACTTTTATAGGTTCCTTAAACCTTAAAACTTTTAAGTGAAAAAACTTTTACACAGATCTGAGAAAGATATCCCATATTTAGGCAAAAAAGACTCAGCCGGGCATGGTGGCACATGCCTGTAATCCCAGGATTCAGGAGGCTGAGGCAAGAGGATTACAGTGAGTTTGAGGCCAGCCTGGGGTGCATAGTGAGACCCTGCCTCACACACACACAAAATAAATAAAATTAAATTTTAAAAAAAGAAGACTATCTCCCTAAAATCAAGGACTCTATCTCCCTATAATCAATACGGTGACTCAAACAATATCAAAATGGAAAATAACTTTAACAAAATAAATTTTTCCAAGTCTAAAAGTTATATTTAATCTATTTGTGCTTATATTCCTAACAAAGCATACTAATTACAATAAAGCTACATTGCAGTAACTATTATTTTAATTCTAAACTATATTAGCATTTCTCATCATTGATGTGGAGGTATACTATATTCTGGTACCAAAATCTCACTAAATATTTCTAATATTTCAGTGAACATACTTCATTGTCAACTTCTGTGGCACAAATTCCATTTGTTGGCTCATCTTGGGTGTTACATTTGTCAAACAAATCCTTGAAGATAGCCAAACGACATTCAGCATTTTCTTCTAATATTTCTCGTTCCTGGAGAAGTGTTTCCCTTCATAAAACAAATTAATCTGATCAAGAAAGGAAAAGGCAATACTTTGTGTTTTGCTTTAAATTTCTAAGATTAAGTATATAATAGGCTAAACGCAAATTTAAATAATCATGTGTGGGAATGAGTAACAACTATTTTGAGGCTTGTATAAAGAAGCTGTCAGGATAAAGAAGTCACTTAATATGAAACAAAAACATACGTTAAAAAAAAAAGAACAAGTAAACAATACTGTCAATTTTCACCAAGCTATGAAAGAAATAACTTACTTAAAATCAGCTTCCCGTTGAGCCCAATACTGAGTAAACTCCTGTGTAACTTCTTCTCGAATTTTAAATTCCAGTGTTAACTTTTCTTTTTTTTCATTTATTAGTCTTGTTTTCAAGTCTTCTATTAAATCCAACAGTTTCTAAAATATGTAAATATTAAAATTCTTAGAAAAGCACAAGTACATCCCAAGAGAAAGACTGTGAAAATGTTTAAAGATCAAACTGTTTTCATCTAGTCAATTATAAATATGTATCATTTTTATAGTACTAATATTCTCACTGAAAATTATGCATTTCATAAGGATTCATTAATCTGTAAAAGCAAGAGAATCTCTCCACATTTTAGAAATAGACTTACAGAAAAAAAGAAAAAAGACAGTTACTGACTAGCTACACTAAGAAAAAAAGGTAATATGTAAGCATTTATTATCCACCAGGAATTATTTTGGAGAAGTCCATATTTTGTTTCATTTAATATGTACAATCTTCTGTGAGGTTGGCAGCATCCACATTTCATACTTGGGGAAAGTAAAGATCAGATCCATGGGAATTGCTAATGCTTAGGTTTTAAAGCAGCCTATCAAAGACTAAAGCAGTACAGAGCAGAGAAATTGCTAAAAAAAAAAAAAAAACCCTAACATTCAACCAGAATGCCAGAAAGATGTTACATGAACTCTTTGTATTAACTTTTATAATCATCCAGATGTAAGTAACAACTCTATATCCTTTGAAAACATATATGATTGTGTAATATAAACAATGAATAAGTAGAGCACCTAATATTTAACATGGCCAGTATAAATGCACAGTAAGTTACAGCACTATTGCGCTTGCGGGACAGGCAGCGGAACCACTGAGCTAAATCCCCGGCCCTTTTTAAGGTTTCTGATTAAAGTTTCTCAGCAACAAATTAATCAGTAAGCTCTCTCAAGACTTACCTTTCAATGTTTCAACTTTGTATTTGAAAATATTTCTACAAATATCCTGAATTTGAAATTCCACTATTAAGAACTTATACTGAGCAAATAATTGTATAACATTGTGGCTGTAAGAATAATCATCACAGTGATGTTGTTAGTGGTAGCAACTGTATTTAAATAAAGAAAAAGTGAAACCCAATTCAAGAGTCAAACTTACAGAATTGGTTCAATTACAGTATTGACACACAATATACTACAATTAATAATGATGACCTATATTAATACTACATATTTTTCTCTATTTTTAACTGAAAAAAATCAGGTTATAAACAATTTATTAGGATGAGTGATCAAGAGGTCTTTATGTTTAAATTTTTTTCTTTTAACATTATACCATGAATATATACTACTTATATAATTTTAAACAATCAGTTTCCTATTGTTTAAAACAATAAACAGTAACTATTAAAATGTTGAAGACTTAGGAATCTGCATGAATGTAGTAATACCATGGGGAAATTGGTTTACTTTAGTAATTTTCAAGTTTTTATCATTGTTAACATTTGATAAAGTCAGTGATGAAAAGATTCTATTCTAATTGTATGCATTCTAAGTGTGCTCATATCAATACTTTGTTATAAATTTTAATAATCCAAATCTAATTAAAATGTTAATAAAGTATGTAATGCCTAATCATTTCTATTTTTTAAAATCAAACATTATCCCCAAGTACTGGGGATATAGCTCAACAGTATGTACTCTGCCTAGCATCCATAAGCCCAGGGTTTGATCCCCATCAATGCAAAAAAAAAAAAAAAAAAGTTGAGTATTAGACAAAAATGTGAATTTCTCAATTACAAATATCTAGTAATGCTATGTGTATTTACTATATAATCCAATATAAATTGCAGAATTTAATATTTTCCCTGGGCCGGGGATTTAGCTCAGTGGCACTGCACCTGCCTCACAAGCACAAGGTCATGAGTTCAATTCCCTGTACCAAAAAGAAAAAGAAAAAAAATTCTCTAAAAATAAAAGTATTTTCCCTAGAATATTCACAAATTTCAATAATATTTCAAGTTTAACCAACATTATATAAAAACAATGATGAACAGATCAGAATAAACTAAAACAGGACTTTTAATAGCTCCTTTGTGGCCAGGGATTTAGCTCCTTTGTCACTGAGGTAGGTACCACATTACAAAGGCCAAATTAGGAAGGTCCAACCACAGTGACCAGGTAACTAAGACAGTACAGCATTTGAAGTTTTCATTTTTGTTTCCAAATAATGTAAGAACAGGAATGACTTTCCAGAACACTGATGTAAATTAAAATGAGAATATTTTAATTCAATACACCATTCATATACTTGTCCTTCCATAAGACTGTTGTAAAATATGAGATGTCAACATCATTAAAATGGGCCTATGAACATAGGTTTTCCAGTGTTTCTAGGACATTGTTAAGGGGACTTTTTTGGGCTGGGAATGTAGATCAGTAGTAGTAGTAGACCATGTGTAAAGCCCAGGGTTTGATCCTAAGCACTACATGCAAGAAAAAAAAAAAAAAAAAAAAAAAACTGTGAGGGAAGAACTCAAGTATACATATATAGTTATGATGAATTAATATTACGAGAGGAACACATAATATGAATATGACCTAAATCTCAGGATTAATATATCTTAAACATACGAACTATATTTAAATAGACGCTGAAAGAGCCACTAATATTACCTCAGTAATAAAATGTTTTTGAAGAAACAGAATAACTGGGTTTGGGTATATGTTTGGAGCACTGTACTTCAGATTGCAAACTGAAAATATGGTGGAATATGCTAAAATCATAGGGTGAAAAGATACTGAGGTACAGGACATTTGGATAGTTTCAAAGTATCATTCTACAGACTATATGCTTTTACAATAGAGGGAGAGCTGGTAGGCTATCCCCTAACCAAGTAAGCAAAATTTAGCATTTCTAAGACTAGAGAAATCAGACGATATGTGTCTCCTGTGGTAATGCAAAAGGAAATTAACAACTTCACCTATATAATATGCATGCCTGAAGTAATCAAATGAATCTAGATTGGGGATAATCTATAAAACAATAACCTTTACTTTAAAAAAAGGTCAATGATAGATTAGAAATTACTAAATATGATACTCAAAAGTAATGTGTTAACTTTAGTCACAGATGAAAACAAAGTGGCTATAAAGGGTATATTCATATCACTGGAAAAATTTCAATATGGATGGTATAGTACATTATTTTATTATATTGTTTAATTTCTTGGATATGAAAATGAATTTATGATCTGAGTAAAAATGAACATGTTCTGAAGAAATGTGGAAATATTTAGTTTTACTGTATACACAGCTTGTTTTCAACATTACAACCCAAAAAAATGTATATTCATATATTTATAAACTAATCTAGATGAAAAATAAATGACTGTTCATTATATTCATCTTTCTGAAGGTTTGAAATCTTTCAAAAAATAAAGTTGAGATTAAAAAATTTCAGTGTGGGGGATGGGGATTTAGCTCAGTGGTTCTGGCGCCTGCCTCACAAGCGCAAGGTCCTGAGTTCGATCTCCAGAACCAAAAAAAATGTTAGTGTTGTTTAATAAAGAAGGAAGAGACTGGGATATGCCTATAGTCTCAGCTACTGAGGGGAAGAGGGGTGTTCAGGAAGGAGTTCGGGAGTTTGCTAATTTGCTGAGAGTCTGGACCACAAAACAAGACCCTACCTCAAATTTAAGGAAGAGAGGGACTATTAAGAATTGATAGCCCTGCTGGGCACAGTGGCTCATGCCTGCCATCCCATTCAAGAGGCTGAGGCAGATCGCTGGTAGTTCTAAGCCAGCTGGACTACATAGTGAGTTCAAGTCCAGCCTGAACTACATAGCAAGACCCTGTTTCAAAAACGAAACAAAACAACCCCCCACCTCAAAAAAAAGGCAACTGGTAACCCTAATACAGAAAATTAAGCCAGGCACTGAAGTGTAAGTGTTTAATACATACTCTGTTCTCCTCATGGCTAATGAAAGCCTTATCCTCCTCTAATGTTTTATCTAGATCTTCATCAATAAGTTCAGTTTCCACACTTTGGTTTTCTTGGTTTTCTTCAGGTTTTTCTAAATCCTCAGCCAAATCTTCATCTTCCACTAAATCTTCTAGACTATTTTCCCATGAAATTGTTGTTCTTTTTGCATTTAAAATTTTATTATCCAAATTATTATCTGATACATCTTGAGATGACTTGACTGATCCAAGAGATTTCTCTTGAGAAGAATTTAAATTATCTGGGACACAAACCTGTTAAAATACCCAACATGAATTTAAAAACAGAAAAAGCAAGAAATGCCCACTATGACCAATTACTTCTATAATTTAACTAAAATGACAACCTAAGTATTAAAACTATGAAACCCCCCCCCAAAAAGTAGCACCCTTAAATGAAGCTTCTGAAAAGAAAAAGCTACTTATACATGAAATAGCAGTAAATCTACATTCTTAGATAAAAGTTCTTAGTATTATTCCAGGCAACAGGCTTTCAATTTCCTAGGAATAAATGAATTTGATGAAGAGTAGATAATTCATTCTGAGAATGTGTCAATTTGTAACATGTTTAACACTTAATACTAAAGGTCATTTTAATCCTTTCCCAGCAACTTTCAGTATTTTCCCATGACTTTACACTTAGTTAAGTATTTGATTTTCAATTATTTCCTAGGCTTACAATAACAAATACAAAATACTTCAAGGAATATTAATATTCTCATAAGAGGCAATTTTAAAATTTTAGTATAAATTTGAATTATATTTACCTTTTGTGCAATGGCTGAAAATTTCAATACATTGAGTGTTTCATCATAGGCAAAAAGACACTGGCTGATGTTGACAATCATACATATTTTCCCTTTACCATTAAAAAAACTTTGAAAATAATGAGTCAGCTTACTTTCCCGGAAAGGCACGTGCTGTTGAAACCTATGAAAAACATTTTCAAAAAACTGTAAGTTAAAACAACTTTCATGAAGTAAAGATGCCAAACAATTCTACAAAGAAATAATTAGTCCAGCTATCATAAGTTAGTGATTAGTCCCATGTATAAAGTTATGGTTTTTTTCTTTAAATATTGCTGCTGGTATCATTAAAGATAACCCATTAAGCAAAAATGTAAAGATTATATTTAACCTGGCTGTGTACCCTAGCATAGAACAATTATCCAAAAGATGATATAAAACACCATCAACCTGATGGTAAAGGCTGGTCTACTAGTTACTTAAACTAAAATACTAATGTAAAAATATTTTCCCATCTAGAATACATGTAGTACCTTAATAAGAAAAATGTGGCTTTATAGATGCTAAGCCAAGCATCATGAGAAACTTGCTGTCTCAAGTGTTAGTTAATAGACATCTGCCATGGAAAATACTGAGTTTACCTGAAAATCACTGACATTGAAAAATTTATTTTATTTCTGTAGTTTTTAAAATCCAAGATGTAAGTATTTCAATCATAATCCACATAGCCATTACAAAGCAAAAGTTTTACTAAAACCAGCAAAATTGGAAGTTTAAATACTTCATATGCTAATAACACTTACTTTGACTTTTCACTGTTCTTTAAAACATTAATACACTTTCCCAGAGTCAATAAAGAAGTGTTGATGTTCCCAGTCTCTCTTAACCTTTCACCTTCATTCTGCGTCTTCATGCTTCGTTCTGAACCAGCAAGATCACATAAAGACAATCTGAATCAACCAAACCACAACAAAAAAATTATTTCAAAATTCTTCAAAGCAATTTAAAATTACAATTTAAAGAATACGCAACTTACTCACTGACTCCAAGTACACAAGATATTTCAGAATCTTCAATTTGTAATATTCTAATAGTGAATATGCTGTGACTAAAAGAAACAAAGATCCATGTTATTTTTCCATTTTTAATTTCTGTATTCTAAATAGGAAATACTAACATCTAAATGTACCTCTACTTATAATCTAATATTAGCTATAGTCTGTCAGTGCATTTTCTAACTACCTGTCAGATATGTCAATCCACTGTTTCACTGTCTAAAATCATACCAGACTGTCTAAAATCTTATCTTTTGGCTGGCCCCAAATCCCTCAAACCTTCTCTTTTTGACATTCTAACATCTATTAATGAAATCATTTATTATTTCCAATTTCTTTGGAAATATCATATTATTAATTAAAATTATATTATGTAGAACCAATATTCTTTGAATATATACCTAAAGCAAAGCATTCACTTGATTTATATATAGACTTATTTGGATCATAAATTATATATGGCTAACTTAATAGAGAACAGAAGGACAGGGCTCTTTTCCCTCTTAGGAGAAAATCTGTTTAGAATTTAACTGCTGAAACTTATTCTCTTTGTCTCTCATTTTCCAATTCCATTCATCAAAAACATCCTTCCTAAACCTCTTGAGATTATGGCCTAAATCAATATACAAAGAATATCCATGAAGTAGAAAAGAAAGATCACTATTCTAGGCAACTGCAAAAATGAGCCATTTAACACAGAACCTACTGTCTACTTTATTGTAAAATAAGCTCCATTTAAATTAGCACAGAATACTATGGATGTTTCAGGGTTACATCATAGCATTTACCCCTTACCTTCTACTGGAAGCATTGTTCAGTTTCGTGAAGGCAACACTCTGGTGTTTTATTCCTAATTTTAGAAGTCTATATGCTTCCTTGGAGTCAGATACTTGAACCCATTGTAGGTCTTAAAACAAAAAGCATACACAAATCAATTTATTTTTAAAAAGGATTTTTTTCTACACTATCTATTTTCCCAGTGACATATAATGAAAGTTTTCTTTATTTATTTCTTTTTGGTCTTTTTTTTTTTGTTTGGTACCAGAAATCAAACTCAGGGCCTCAAGCTTGCCAGGCAGGAGCGGCTCCACTGAGCTACATCCCCAGCTCAAAAATCTTTATTTTAACAACACATAAATTGGAGTCAACTCAGCTATTCTATATTCCAGAAGGGACTATGACATTAGAGTATTCAAGTTACATGAACACACAAAGTGAATGTTCTTCAATAGAGTCTGCCAAAGGGAAAAGTAAGACAGGTAAATTCCTTAGAATTAGACACTCAGGGAGAAAAAAAGAACATACTACTGATTCAACCTACAGAATTACCTTGCTATGGATGAGAAATGGCAGATTGGAATGCATCAAGGAATCATACAAAATTTTGGTAATAATCAATAGTTTATAAAAATCAAGTAAAAAAAGAAAATATCACAATGTACTTCCTATAGTAAGATAATTAATGAGATTGTGTGTGTGTGTGTATGTGTACCGTTCCTGGAGGTACTACAATATCAGGTCAACATGTTGAGTGGATGGAGCAAGCGCCTATTCCGTCTCTCAGCTCCAAAAATCCATTTAATGTATTGTCCTTGGATAGAGGACATATCAGATATTAAACTGATAAAAACAGATACTATACTTGATCTAGCCAAAAAGGCCAAGAAGCGATAATTAGATTTTTATTGTGAACATTATGCACACATATAAATACACATATACGCACTCAGCTATGACATTATTAATATGTATTTCCCCTGTGAGTAATAGTTTTACTCAAGAAAAATATCACAATGTTAAGAAAAATATCACAATGGAAGAACAATACTTCATAGTTCCAAGATTTTGACAGATTCAAAGTAGGAAAATGTAAATTTTAATACACTTAGCTTTTCTCATCACTATGAATCCAATTAATGATTCTCAAGTGAACACAATACCAAACTAGAGACAGCCAGGCTGATCAGACATGAGCTGATCAGTGGAGGATTGATATCGAGGGTGATTAGATATGGGGGTGAGGGGTCCCTGTTAAACCTGGATTTCACAACACAGTGCACAGAAGGCACTAGGAGAAGGTTTAAGATACTTAGTCAAGTTTGGTCAAGCAGATAATCTGCCAGAAGCCAGGCTAACCAGAAGATCCCTGAGCTTTCCTACCAGTGGCCTGAGGAAGTGAAGACACATTCTTCTAAATCTTTGAGGTGTCAGTGGCCTCATGACACATCAGGTGTGCAATGAAAAAGAAGGAAGTCAGCTTGCCAAAGACAGCAGCGAGATCAGCCTTGCAAGTCCCCTACATAGAGGGGCTGGGGCTGGCTTGTCCCTAAGGAGTAACGTCCCCTCACAACAGTCACCCAAGGACAGGGCACTCTTTGAGACACTCTGCCAGTGCCAGCAAGTCCCCTCTGTGCATGGGCCATCTGGGTTGGGTTCCTCTCACTCATAGTAGAAGAAGTTTTACCTACTTGGCAAGAAAATCCAGTTTGGAACCCAGGACTGTGATTCTAAGTCTTGTGCTCCTCACCCCCACAAGTCTGTCTCCCCACAAGTGTCCTAACCTTGGAATTGCATTTCCAAGAGATACTTTTTCCTAATTTTGGAAATTCTCCCTTCCAGGGGGAATCATCATCTCTATCAAGTTTCTACAACCTTTCAACTATAATGAATGACTTTAGAACTAAGTGTCTAAGTCACTTTTCTCACCATTGGACAGAATACCTGACACCCGAAACTTTAAAAAAAACCCCAAACTAGACCTTTTCATATTCAAGTGTAACAAACATATCAAAACAAACTTCCAAAGCATTTCTTATTCTCTTGATGTTAATAATGAATATAAAGTATATTAATTTCCTGTTTACTTTCCAAAAGCTATCACAAAGCCTAGAAGGGAGCTTTACTAAAATAAGATAAAAATATTCATTAGCATACCTTTTATAAAAGAATAGCCCTTTACATCTTGGGAAAGGCGCAGGATCTTCCTCTTTTGGAACTTAGATGATACAGGGACAAACAAGTCATAAATACATTCATTATAAATCTCAAAAAAAGATACCCACACAGAAAATTTTATATTATTATCCATATTTAAGCAAGCTTGTTCACAATCTTTCATGGATTCTTCAAACTCCAAGATATTCAAAGAGTTTGTTAAACTTCCTTACAAAAAAAAAAAAAAAAATTAAAGAAGAAAGAAAAAAGGACAAGTACAAAATTAAGCAACTGTCTAAAAATAAGAGAAGTATAGAACATGATTCCTGGATTTGAAAAGTCAAATATCCATAATCTTTTGAATCTATGTTAAACATTTTTTGAAGCAAAATAAGAAGCAAATAATATTTGGAATAACCAAGGTTTGGCTTTTTTTTGTTCTTCCTTTCTTTCTTTTGGAAAATATGCTAACAAACCAAATAGAAATTAAATGCAAAGAACAAAGAAAAATAAGAGCATCTCTTGAATTCAATATTAAAGTAATAACCAGTGAAAGCATTATGTGTGATGCTTAATCTACATGGAACTTCAGTTACAAACAACTCATAGTTACACATCGCTTTCTAAGTATTACTATGTCATTAAAGAAATTAAATCACTTGGAGTGATTTTAAAAAAAAAGCTTTTTTGTATTTCATATGATGAACAGATTAAAGAAAGGAACTCTTACCATGAATATTATCATAACTTTCATTATGCATAGCAACCTAGAAAACAGATTTTTAAAAAAAGTTTTTAAATATTTTTAGTTAAGGTTAAATAATCAAGATATAATTAAAGTTCATTTAAAGACATATAATTCTACTTATCCAAATACAAGTCACGGATCAAATACAACCAAGCCCTGTGAATGCTATGCAAATACTCTATTACTGAGCTATGTAACTCCAGACAGAGACTTTTTTTATTAAAAAAAAAAAAGGTCTTACAATTCAGTAAGAAAAAGTCAAATAGAAAAATGGGCCAAGAACATATCTCACAATTCACAGGAAAAATTCTAAGATGAACTAATTAATCACTTCATTTATAGTTAAAAAAAATACAAATTAAGGCCAAGTGAGTACATTTTTCACCTGCCTGAACAGAAACTATTAAATATCCATTGTTGACCTGAGTTTTGGGAAATAAGCAGATAAACCATTTACAACAGAATGTTTCCTTATTAAAATACTGTCTAAAATAGTTAGTGATGGAAACAATACAAATATACACCATGGTTAAAATTTTGATTTTAAAAAAGAGGAAAATAAACTAAACATATAACCTAATAGATAAGAGATACATGATTTAAGGTAGGTAGGAGGCTTAAGATATGTTAAATGAGAGAGTATGTCATAAATAAATATAATAATATTTCATTTGTGTTTTTAAAAGAACTATATCCTACATATAATATTAAATGAATAAAAAAGAAGGGCTGGGTAATGTAGCACTCAATGGTACAGTACTTGCCTAGCACGCATGAGGTCCTGAGTTAGATCCCCAATAAGGGGGGTAAGGAGGTGATATGAAGACACATGGAACCATATATATATCACTGTGTTATGTATGTATACTTTCCAATTCAATAATAGTGGAAATGCAATAATAGAAAAACCTTTATTTGCTGGGGATTTAGCTCAGTGGCGCTGCGCCTGCCTCACAAGCGCAAGTTTGTGAGTTTAATCCCCGTACCCGCCCCCCCCAAAAAGAACCTTTTTGTTTCTCACACTCTCTTATTTAAATTTTGTGTATATGTACTACCTTTACACTTAACAGAACTTTGGATGCTGGTTTTAAAATAACCAAAAATGATTCCTCAATTATTTACATTTGTAATGTTTAAGCATATCCCACCCACCACCCACCCGTCCCGGGGGGACTGAACTCAGGACCTTGTACTTGCAAGGCAGGTGCAGTGCCACTGAGCTAAATCCCCAGCCCACTGTTTAAGCATTTTATTGTTCCACATGAAATACTTTCAAAGAAGCTTAAAATATTTTTCTCAAAAAGAAAAAGTCCAATAGAACCATGAAGCAATTGACAATATATGTTGAAACAATCTAAAAAGTTTATAAAAAGTCATGACATATATTCTACATACTAAAATACTTGCATACCTCTTTAATTTGTCGAAGTAATGCACTTTTGCCAGCACCTTCTTCTTTCTCTTGGCCTGGTGATAGCCGTAAGAATTCTCTAGATCTATGTGGCTTAAGGTCCATCTTTGTATACAGTCTTTCTTGAAGGCTATCAAATAACACATTCAAAGTTCGAGGCAGAATGCCAATATTTTCTTCTGTACCTGGAAAATAAATTTTGTATTATTCTCTCTCAGACTAGAAGAAAAGTGAGCTAATAAAACTTCCTTTTATACTAGCAATAAGCAAGAGTAAACAACTAAAACTAAAGTGAGAGAAATTAAGAGACTATTCAATTTTCCATCACTTTGGTCTTCATTGTATTATTAACATTTCATTGACTATTCTAATGCAAATTCTAAAACTTTACATTCAGATCAGGCCATAATATTAAGATCTGCAATAATCTATAATCACAAAACATAAAAGTAAAGTGAAATAAGGTCTCACTGGTGATCCAAGCTTAATATTCTCTATATCACATCAACCCTTCTTCTCAGTTCTTATCACTGTATCCTCTATTGGATGAATGATTTTACAAGTAAATTAAATAAAAGCCATCAGCAATAGGGCCAAGGATGCAACTCAGGGATACAGCACTTGCCTAACATGCATAAAGCCCTGGGTTTAATCTCCAGCAGCAGAAAAAAAAAAAAGGACTAATAATCAATAATAAAAAAATGGAGTAAACACATATTAGATGATAGAAACATAACTACTGTAAATTATAAAAGTATTGCAAGAATATTATTGCTTCTTTTTCTTTCTAGACAAACAATATTTACCTTGAAATGTATATGTCTTTCCTGAATTGGTTAGACCATAAGTAAAAATCAGCCGACTTTGTCCATTCAAAACATCTTTTACTGGCTGCAAAATGCAACCCTGAAAGAATTCTTTCTGTGAAGCTTCTGGGCCAAAAACCTAAGAAAGCATTTTTAACACATCTTTTTAGAAAAGTCAAGCAAATATTTGTAAGGAGTTCCACCCTGTCTCTCATGTCTAAAAAATGTAAAAGATTAGCTTTGTAAGATTTTTCTCAAAACAGGCTCTATATCCCCACTACCAAAAGTTTAACTTATATCAGCAAGTTTTCATGATAAGAAATTTAACTCACACAGCCAGTCATGTTTTCATCTTAGTTTTAGAAAGAACATTTCTGTAATTTTTTTAAAAATTAAGATTACGGGACAGGGATTTAGCTCAGTGGTTTCGCCACCTGCTGCCCAAGCAAGCGGAAAGACCCGCGTTCGATCCCTCGTACTAAAAAAATAAAATAAATAAAAATAAAAATTAAGATTACATTGATTTTCTCAATCTCCATTATATATTTATAGACCTGAAATTTTAATCTTATTCTTAGGTAAAAATACAAGTGCCAGAGGTCTAAATTCTATGAGCACAAAAGAAACAGTTCATTATAAAAAGGAGGGGAAGAGTAAGGAGGTAGGGGTATAGCTCAGTAGTAGAACATATGCTGTGTATGCATAATGCACCGGGTTCAACCCCTAGTGCCACCCCCTATGCTGTACTGCCCCCACAAAAAAAGTTCCATTTCATAGGGTACTTACTTTGGAAAAAGTGAATTTCTGTGCCATCTGCCCAGAGCTTTTCTCACTTAACCGGCCAACAGTGATTTGAGGATCTTTCAGCAGAACAGTCTGTGAATCTACAACATGCACACAGCCCTACAACATATTGCCACAATAAATGATAGTATTTTGTCTATTTAATGAAGAGGAAGTATTAAAATCCAATTAAATTCAACACAAACCTCAGACTCATGTTCTTTTTCTGCTTGTGTAAAAGGTCTTATTCGAAGACAAACTTGGAGATAATCTTTTGATTCCAAACTTTCTGCCTAAAGAAGAACAAAACTGTATTTTCAAAATACAGAAAATGACTGTTTATTGATCATTATTCTTTAACATGGCCGATGGGTTACATATAGAATACCTAAGCAGTCATTATTCTATTTTTAACCACTTGATATACTTTTATATATTTAAAGAAAGCCTCAACAAATCTGTTTTAAGTTTTTTAAAAGATGAAGAGGAAATAATTATTTGAAAAGTAAAACTTACAAAACTGATGCAAAAACTAAAAAAATCTGAATAACCCTAAATCTGTTGAAGAAATTTAATGCATTCCCAAATAAAATAATCACACACACACAAAAAGTCCAGGCCCTAGAAGTTTACTAGCAAATTCTGACAAACATCTAAAGGAATAATCATAAAAACCACATATAAACTCTTTAATAGAACATATGAATACACCTCAATGAGTAAGTTTGACATACCTTGATACCATAATCTGACCAAGATCTCTTCAGAAAAAAATTATAGAAGTACATATCACATTAAGATCAATGCAAAATTTCCCTAACAAAATACTAGCCAATATATAAAACTGGATAATACATCACAATCAAAAATGGTTTATCCCAGGAATACAGTAGGTCAGTTTAGCACTCTTAAATCAATTAGGGTAACACACCTAGTTAAAAAAGTAATTGAAAAGAAACTTTCATCTCTATTGAAATAAAATAAGCAATTGATAAAAATTCAACATCCTTCACAGTAAGAATTCTTAACAAAATGGAATGGAAACTTCTCTAACCTGATAAAGGGTATTTACAAAAAAAATCTATAGCTAATATCATACTTAATTGTGAAAGGCTGAGTAGTAAGATGCAAAACTAGACAAGAGATTTCTGCTCATCATTTTTAGTCAATATTGAATAGTTCTAGACAGTCCAATAAGTTAAAAAGAAAAATCCAATAAATAAAATAGAAAACATCCAAATTAGGAAATAAGAAATAAAATTGTGTATTCACAGACAACATGAGCATCTACCTACAAAATATAACAAATAAAAAGGTACTCTAAATGAGTTTACTAAATGAGTTTAATAACGTTGAGCCCAGCATGGTGGCCCACGCCTGTGATCCCAGCACTTGGGAGGCTGAGGCAAAAGGACTGGCACAACAAGGCCAGCCTGGGCCTACAACAGATCAGCCTGGACTACATGGTGAGACTAAAAACAAAAAAACAAAAAAAAATGTAACATGATAAAAACCAGCAGGCCAAATCAACTTTTTCTATCTATATTGGAAACACTAAGAAACTAATTTAAAAAGCAACATATTAACAAGTGTCAAAAATTCTTAAATACTGAGGGATAAATTGCTAAAAGAGATGTGACATAAGACTTGCACACAAAACACTGCAGATAAATTAATAAGAGACCAAGCTAAATGGAGTTACACTTTGTTCATTATTTGGTAGATTCAATATTGGTAAAATAGATTCTTTTATAACTGATCTAGATTAAATGCAATCTCAAGCTTTTTTAAATTGACAAATTCATTTAAAAACTCACTGAGAAATGTACAGTGCGTAGAAGAGCTAAACTCTGAAAAAAGAAATTTGGAGGACTAATACTATCTGACTCTGAGACTTATTTGAACATTACAGTAATTAAAAGTTTCCTACTGGCAGGAAGACCTACTGATAGGACAAGAATACCTCAAAAGTATTTCAGATTTGGTTCTAGATCACAATAAAGCAAATGTCACAATAAAGCAGGTCACACAAATATCCCACTAGTTACTAAGTATAATTATCAAAGAATGAAACTTAAAAATGCTTTTTCATTTAATTTTAAATGGTTACCAGATTAGAGTATGAATACTTATTAAGTTGGTCAGACCTACTTGAAAAGACCTACTTAAAAAGAAAAAGATGTATTATATGAAATCTTTTATTTCTTTTGTTGTAAAAGCCCATGAAAAAGTTCTTAAGATACTAAGTTCCCTTAAACCCAGAAAGTTTGAGAATCTCTACTGTAGTCACATGCACACATTCCCTCTCAATTATGATAATCAACATAATATTTCTCTTGTATTTACCTCAGTGTTTGAAGAAACTAAGGAAAATTCACGAGAAAGATCAAGCTTGATGCCATCAAAATTTATTTCTGAAGGCCTTTCAACTGGGTCAGCACTAAAAACATAGGATGGTCTAGGTACCCCATCTTGATTCAAGTTAGATTCCATTCTGCAACAATAATGGCAACATTTTTAGACAACCTTAGTAAGTCAGCAGATAAATTACCGGCAACTTAAAATCGACAGTCCAGCCCACTACTTCCCTCCAAATAACTAGACTTTATAGAAGAAAAACATTGAGTGCTTCATTTATTATACAATGACCTATCAAAAGACGAACAATCAAATTTACAAAATCTAAATTCAAATATTGCACACTGCCTATTAATATTTATACAGGCCAACCTATCAGCAGATCCATCCAAAAAGATTTCCCAAATAAAGGTGATCTGTTAAGTATGACAATGTTCACTCTTTGCCTGAAATCCTTTCAGAAATCCAATAGTAAAAAGATCACAGACTGACTTAATGATCTTGTGTTATTTTAGTTATTTAACGTCTTCTGAAGAATGTTATTTTAACACTTAGAAATTAAACTCAGTTATCTGGAAAAATATTTTACATTTAATTCTTCGAAGTGCAAGTAAAAAGTGAAATAATGTGTTTGAATACATTTAAAACAGTACTTGAGCTGTATGTGTAGCTCAGTGGTAGTGGGCATGCCTAGCATCAGTGACACATGGGTTCAATACTCAGTACCACAAAAATACATAGGTACATATATAAAACAACCTGACACATCACAGGTCTTAAGCCGAATAATTCATCAGTAAATTATTACTAATGAATTAAACATCAAATCATCAAACTAAACTTAAAAGTAATTTTTACTGAAAAAATAACATTCAAATACTGAGAATCTACTTACTAGGTGTACAATATCAATCTCAGTTCTGTTCTTAGATAAATTTATAAACAAGCAGAGCAGTGATTGCTGAACTAGGATTCCTGGCCTAAGAAGCTAGTAAATGGGCACTCAGAGTTTACTTCTACGCAGCACGGGGAACCTCAGAACAAAAGTCCTTAATTCATGAACTAGCAGACTTAATTAATAATTCCAACTTAAATCTGTATGCATCCCCTGGATTTCTGTGTATCCCGAATAAGCCTATTTTTAATCATTTAGAGCCCGCCTGGTATTTCACACTGGGCTTCCCGAGAAAGAGGCCAAGTCACCGGCTGTACAATCTGCCCACCTCACAGATTCAGGAATGTAGGTGTGGCACATAAGCGTATTCTTAACAGAAGCTACCTCGACAGTAAAAGATCAGTGACTGCAAACACGCAGTGTCTTCTTACGCGCAAGCAATGTTTTCACAACTGTATACATTATTGCTGGTAATTTACACATTACCAAGAGTCATAAGAGCCCTAAGTAGGTACTATCATTACCTCTTTTTAATAGATGAAGAAACCGAGACCCAAGGAGATTAATAAATTATCTTTCGTCAATCAGCTGATATCCGGTTGAAACGAGATTTAAACCATAACCCGAGTAAGATGACTCAATCCTCGCCGCGCCCCACCGCTCTAAAATTCATTTCAGACGGGCATTTTGAACCACGACAGAAAATGTGAACATTGCTACAGCTGTTTCTCTGCCTTAGGCTTGCTACACACCCAGTCACCCATGTCCTCTTCCTCCTCCTGCTCCTCCTCCTCCTCTTCCTCACCCTCACCAGTCACCCCCTCACCTACAACACCGCCGGCTTGCGAACCGCAATCAGCACCGCGATGTTTTCGTTTTCAAATTCAAACGGTGGCGGCTAGAGCACCGCACTGAATGCTGGGAGTGGGGGGAGGGGCTCCGGAGGGCACTCGGGAGCGCCGGCTTCCACTGCAGGCTCTCCACCGGCTCCCGGAAGAAGCTTTCAAATCTGGGGGCGGGTATTGGAATGTCAAGCAACCAATGGGCAGAGACGGGCTCCTGGGCGGTCCTGGAGCGGGGGTTCCAGTTTCTCGGATGGCTCTGCGTGTTGGCCGTAGCTATCACCTGTAGTTGGCTGGGATGCAGGTCTTCGATTCCGTTCTTGTGACAAGATACAGCTAGCCGCCGAGGTGAGGTCACTGCCGTCGCATTTAGGGCCGGTCACCCTCAGAGACGGGGAGAGCAATGGCGGGCTAGTCACCTCTGGGTCCTGTCCCATCAGGGCCAGAAGACTTCTCTTCACCGGATCCGGGGTTGCCTTCCTCGCTGTTTGAACCTATCTGTCGTCGAAAGTGGCCCTCATGAGCGAAACAAATTTTTCCTAGATTAGATTTATATGAGCATTTTTTTTCTTTTTTCCTTTCTGAAGGTATAAAGCAGCTACCGCTGCAAGGCGTTGTACTGTGACAGTCTTGTCATAGGCAGTCTTTGCTGTGCCCGAAATGTAAGTGCCAGTGCATCATCTCTGCTTCTTAGAGTGTAGTACTTCTTACTGTTAAAATCATATAACAATTTGCTACATAGGATGTCTCCTCGCTGTACTTCATTTTAAAGAAAAACAATTGCTAACAAAAATTGAGCGTTTTCCTTATGCCTCTCATGCTAAACTTGTAAAATGGATTGTCTCACTGATCCTGGGAACAACCCTTTGAGGTAGGTGTTATTATTATCCCATTTTATAAATTCTGAGGAAACTAAGTTCACAATATTAAGTAGTGGGCTTAAAGGCAAATAGAGCTGGGATTTAAATTCAGCCAAAGGATATCAGGACCCACCGCCTTACATATGGTCGGTCTTATTTTCAACTATTTTACTTGATTAGCGTTTTTGAAACACCTAGTTTGATGAGCTTCCTATCTTCCTACCTTTGTCATGCTGTATTTACATCTCCAATCACCTACCATTTCCTCACTAACTTGCCACTGTATACTCGATTTGTCTTTCCCCACAAAATAATCAAATTTGAGGTGAACCAGTTTGGAGTGGAAAAGAGAATTCAGGATGAGGACGGAAAAAGGAACAAAGAAACGTAGATATAAAATGAGAAGAAAGAAAAAATAAAATAGAAATTTTTTTCAGCCCAGATCTGGCACAGAATTCTTTAGTGGGCTCAGTTGCTCCTTCAGGCCTGAGTTATATTTTCTTTCACACCTCACAATATCTTACTGTTTTTACTAGTTGTCACTGAGTCCCAGTTCTTGATTCCTCTGCTCATTTATTGTTTGGGAAATACTTGTTGAAAACCTGCTATATGCTCAGGCTTAGAGATATAGAAAAGGGTGAGCATAAAGATACCAACCATCAAGGGGCTTACATTCTAATGAGGGAGATAATCAATTTAGAATACAAGTAATTGAGAAATTATAACTATACTGAGTGGCTTGAAGGAAATGTTCTTATAGCTGTAAGATTTTTCCCAGAGGAAAATGTTTAATCTGGATCTTTGAGGATCTTTAGAAGTCAACCAAGTAAGAAAGAGAAGTGGACACTCCACGCAGAGGGAACACCATACCAGCCAAGGGAGAAGGGAGGAACCAAAAGTCAAATGGATTTTCTGTCATCTTACTCCAGCTCCTAGCAACATTCCACAGCAGAATGTTTCATCCACACAAATGTTTCCACCTTGATTTTTAGTGTTTTGAGACAGGGTCTCCCTATTAGTTCAGGCTGGGCTTGAACTCACTATGTAGCCCAGGTGGGCCTCAAACTTTCAGTGATCCTCCTGCCTCAGCCTCCTCAGTGCTCCATTACAGGTGGGTGCCACAATGCCTGGCATTATTTATTTATTTTTAGTTTTTTGTCCACCTTGAAACTCTTCATTTGGCTGCTGGGTTCCCACTCCTTTTGTACTCAGAACCTCATTAGCAACTCGTTTTAATCTCCCTTTCTGTCTCTTCTACTCAAACTTTAAATTGTAGGAATCTTCAATCCTCCCCACCCCAACCTCTGCCTTTAACTCTTTCCTCCATAGTTTTCCTCTTGACAATCTTATCAACTCTTAAGAGTTTAAATAGCATCTTTATAAAATCTGACACCTGAATTCCTTTTTTCCCAACCTGCCCTCAGATCTCCAACTAGATGGAATATCCTAGAACCCATTTATATCTCCAACTGAATATGTGGTAGCTCTAATTTAAAATGTTCAAGTGTAGGACTCTAGTTTTTCCACTACAAAACCCAAGCCTTACTCTTCTACAGCTCAGTAAATGGCACTACTAAGTATTTACTCAGTTTTTTCAAGACAAAGAATCATTATGTCATTTTTCAAGACAAAGAAGCAGTTGTCTTCCTTTACCTCACCATTCTCATCCAGTTCATAAACAAGTGCATCTCTTTTACTTTCAGGGGGTTTTTTCCCCTCTTTTTTTTTTCCATTTTTATGTTGGTTATACAGATTAATGGGTTTTATTTTGGCAGATTTGCGTATGCACATAACATACTTTGGCCATTTTTATACTCCTATCCCCAGAATTCCCCTTCCCCTAACTTTCTAGTTTCATGTGGGTGTGTGTGTGGGAAGGGGGTGTCAGTGTGTGTTATTTTCAAATTTTAAGTGAACTAAATACTAAATACTCCTTTCTCATTTCATTGTTCAGACCACCATAGCCTCCCCCTGGTCTTCGTGATGCAGGTCCTACACCTCCACACTATTCATCATAGGGCTACCAAACCAACCCAGAGTAAAGATTATTAAGTGCTTGCTTAAAGCCTTCCAGTGACTTTTTAGAAATAAATCTTGTTTGTATTGTTAATTGACCAAAAAAAAAAAAGCTGCAAAAGAATACAGTAGTCCCACCTTATTCACTTTCCAAAAGTTTCAATTGTCCGTGGTCAGCTGTGCTCAAAATAAGTATTGTCAGAATGTCAGTAATAACCTAATGCCTGTGTCATTCACCTTGCTTCATTTCATCATGTCAGCATTGTATCTCACATTATTACAAGAGTGAGTAGAGTGCAATATATTTTGAGAGAGAGCACATTCACATTAACTTATACAGTATGTTGTTAAGATTCTATTTCATTGTTATTGTTAATCTCTTACTGTGTCTAATTTATAGATTAAAGTTAATCGTAGGTATGTATATGCTGTAACATAATGTATATATTTGGATTTCTTTTTTCTTTTTTTTTTTTTGGTACCGGGGATCAAACTTGGGTCCTTGTGCTTGCACAGCAGGTGGCGAAACCACTGAGCTAAATCCCCAGCCCATATATTTGGATTTCTAATCCATGGCTCCAGGCTTATAAGTCCCTCTCCATGGCAAGCCATACAAACTGAATTTCTCTTCCCCCAAGATAGCTTATAGGAACTAATCTTCTCTCCCAGTGTTCTGTCTTAGTGCTGGTTATAAAGAAATATATTTGGATTTCTAATCCATGGCTCCAGGCTTATAAGTCCCTCTCCATGGCAAGCCATACAAACTGAATTTCTCTTCCCCCAAGATAGCTTATAGGAACTAATCTTCTCTCCCAGTGTTCTGTCTTAGTGCTGGTTATAAAGAAATTCTCTGATCTACCTTCTCTAATAGTAAGTCATAAGACCCTTATTTCAAATGGAGGAATGCCCAGGAGGAAGGGATATTACACAGAGAGTCCAAGAAGAATCTTGGCAGGCCTTGGTGAACTTCCTCACTCCATCCATCATCATTAGATCATACCCTTTTTGTGCAATCCACATTTCGCCATGGTTGTCTAAGCTCAGTCATTCCTGTGCAATGAAGTCTCCATAAAAACCTGAAAGGACAAAGTTCAGAGAATTTTTAGACAGTTGAACACATGGAAGCTTGTAGGAAGGTGAACAAGAACTCACCTTATGGCAGGAGGTTGGCATATTCCATCTCCATGGGGACAGAAGCTCCTGAGCTTGGGGCTCTTCCTGACCTTACCCCATGTGTCTCTTCATTTGGCTGCTTATTTGTATCCTTTAAAATATCCTTTATAATAAACTAATAAATTTAAGTATTATGTTTCCCTGAGTTCTGTGAATCACTCTTGCAAAATTAATCAAACCCAAAAAGAGTGTCTTAGGAACCCTAATTGTACCTGGTCATTCAGAAGTTCAGGGAACCTAGACTTGCACCTGGGTCTGAAGTGGAGGTAGTCTTACAGGACAGTTCTCAACTTGTTTGAGCCGATGCTCTTACCACAAGACAGTGTCAGAATTCAATTAGAGGACACCCATCTGGTGTCCACTGCAGAATTTTTTGCTTGCTTGCTGGTGAAGCAAAATCCCCACAAATTCCAGGATCCCAGAAATAATCCATGTTGTGAGCACATGGTAGAAGAAACAGTCAGAGTTTGTTTTTTCTACTTAGCATATAAAAGAAAAGATGTAATACGTATTGACTGAAAGGTAGTTGGAGAACGTGACGTTAACACTATGTCAAAGAATCACGCCACAGATTATTTTTTAATTGTCAAAGGAAAGTAATTTTACAATGAAGGTATTTATTAGACATATCTTAACCATGTGAGGATATTTGTTCCACAAATGTTTAGTAGGAACCTAATCATGAGGAAACAGAGACCACGTAAACCCCCACAGTTAGGCATGGCAACACACACCTCTAATCCCAGCACAAAATTTTAAAAGGGTGCATTGAAGCAGAAGGATCAGAAGTTTGACCCTAACCTGGCCAATTTAGCAATTTAGCCAAACCCTGTCTCAAAATAAAAAACAAAAAGGTCGAGGGTTGTAGCTCAGTCCAAAGGGCCTGTGTTCGTTCAATTCCTGTATTGTTAGGAAAAAAAAAGTGTAAGCCCTTCAAAATTGTCAGTGTTATGACCTGAAAAACAAAACAAGGTAGAAGACAGCTTTAATCAAGAGAAAAATGCTAAATGAAAATCGAGAAATTTTTTTTTTTTTCTTTTGAGGCAGTGTCTTCCTATGTAGTTTATGCCTGCTTTGAACTCACTGTGTAATCTAGACTGGCCTCAAACTGGAAGCAATCCTGCTTCAGCCTCCCAAATGCTGGGATTACAGGCATGTGCCACCACACCTGGCTGAAATTAATGAATCTTAATTGGTTTATAGATTTTTTTAAAAAAAACTGCAAAAGGCATTTGATAGATAATTGAAGAAATTTAAATATGGACCCCATTAAATGGTACTGAATCAATTTTAAATTGTTTGCATGTAACAGTGAATTTGTGACTGTGTAGAATTTCTTTATTTTTAGAATGTACTTGCTGATTTATTCAGCAACAATTTACCTTCAAAGGATCTGACAAAAAATAGAAGCCAGGTATAGTAACACATATCTAATCCCAGCTACATATTTGGAGACTGAGGCTGGAGAATACCAAGTCCAAGGCCAACCTGAGCAACTTGACAAGACTCTCTCAAAATTTAAAAAGGGCTGGAGATGTAGCACAGCACTCAGTGGATTCCATCCCCACTATCACAGATAAACAAATAAATAAAGCATCTAGGAGACAAATATAATGCTATACATTCTTTCAAATTTTAAAAAGTAACTTGGAAATTTTCTACAACAAGAGGAAAGGGGAAAGGGAATAAATTTTTCATCTGTCTTGGCTTACCAAGTCCTGCATGTCAGGACTTCACTGGGTACCCCAAACACCACATTCTTTCCAGCAGGTATGAAGCTTTGCATGGGTTCTTCTCTTTATGTGAATTTTCTCTTCCGCATTCATTAGATTGCTTTTTTCTCTTCCTCCCTTGGAAATCACCTAAAATATTGCCTTATAAGAGAAAACTTTCCTGATAGATCTATCTCAAGTGGATCCTCACATTTATTTGCAGATTTTTAATTCCACTTTTATACTTATTACAACCAATAATTACTATACTTTTTTGGTTGTTCTTCCTCCTCATAAAGTATAAGTGCTGTAAGTACAAGAACTGTGTTTCTCTTGGCCTCTGATGTATCCCCAGTGACTATAAATACAACTACACGGCAAGCAAATAGATATTTATTGATCAGTAAATGAAAGCTGATGAGGCTGCAGGGGAGACTGAGGAGTACATTTGGAAGGAGTCACCAAGGCCAGACCCTCACCCTTAGCCAAATTATTAATTATGATTTTATGAAATACTACTGGATTGTTTTAAGGATAAGCACGGTAGAATCCAATTTGCATCTCTCTTTTTAAAAGATTAATCTCCTGGAGAAGAGAATAGAAGCTACCAATGAGGATGCTGCTTGACCAGTTAGGAGCCTACTAGAGTCATACCAGCAAGACATGATGATTCAGACTTGGGAGATGACAAGTATCTGCAGAACAGAGGACCGACTTCAGAGGTATTTTCTCCTACATTTCCCATTTCAGCATCAATTACTAGGTTTTGCCTTAGAGACACAAAGCCAATGTGCCTAGAAAATACTTATGATTTATTCTTGATTTCAAAGAATTCTTTGTCTTTGAAATGAACATTTTCTAAGTTATATCAAGTTGATTTCCTATGCTGGTCACAGCCTCTAGCGGTATAGTACAAGTATCCCTCATAGGTATTGTGGATTTGATTCCAGACCACCACAATAAAGCAAATACCACAATAAAATGCTGCATGAAATTTTTGATTTCCTGATGAGTATAAAAGTTTATACTATACTGTCATCTGCTAAGTATGCAATACCATTGTCTTTAAAAATGTATATACCTTAATTTTAAAAAATACTTTATGACTAAAAAGTGCTAATAATCAGCTGAGACTTTGGTGAGTGGTAATATTTTTGCTGGTGGAGGGTCTTATCTCAATAATATTGATGACTGCTGACTAATCAGGGTGGTGGCCACTGTATGAAGTGACTATAAAATAAGACAAATGAAAATTACTATATCAATTGACTCTTTGTTTCACAAACGACTTCTTTGTAGCATACATTTCATAGAACTTTACTCATAGTAGAACGTCTTTCAAAATTAGACAATTCTCTCATACTCTGCCAATACTTTATGAAATAAATTTATGTAATATTCTAATTCCTTGGTTGTCATTTCAACAACATTCACAACATCTTCACTAGGAGTAAATTTTATCTCAAAAAACCATTTTCCTTGCTCATCCCTAAAAAGCATCTTCTTTAAAGTTTTACCATGTGATTTCAGCAATTCAGTCACATCTTTAGGCTCCACTTTTTGGTTTTTGGTTTTTGTTTTTTTGAGACAGGGTCTTGCTATGTTGTTCAGGCTGGCCTTGAACTCACTATGTAGCTCAGGCTGGTCTCTAACTCATGGTGATCCTCCTACCTCTGCGTACCAAGTGCTGGGATTACAGGCATGCACCACCATGCCAGGCAATCCAGCTACCGCTTCTAATTCTAGTTCTCTTGCTATTTCTGCCACATCTGTAGTGACTTTCTCCACTGAAATCTTGAGTCCCTCAAAATCAAGAATTGGAATCAGCTTCTTCCAGACTTCTGTTAAGATGTTTTGACCTCCTACAGCAAGTCATAAATGCTGTTAAAAGCATCTAGAATCATGAATCCTTTCCAGAAGGTTTTCAGTTTGTTTTGTACAGATCATCAAAGAAATCACTATCTATGGCAGCTATAACCTTACAAAATGTATTTCTTAAATAGTAAGAATTTGGAAGATGAAATTACTCCTTGATCCTTGGGCTACATGTTATATCAGCAGACATGGAAACAACATTAATGTATGTCTCAGAACTGTTGGGTGGCCAGGTACATTGTCAGTGAACAATAATATTTGGAAAGGACCCCCTCCCTTTAAAAAATATCCTTCATCTTTTCTGGAAAGACATCTTTTTTATTTCTTTCTGAGCAGTAAGTCTCTATAGTTAGCTTAAAATACTCAGTAGACCATGTTATAAGCAGATGTACTGTCATTTAGACTTTGTTGTTCAAGCAGAGTAGATTTAGTATAATTCTTAAGAATCCTAAGGTTTTCAGAATGGCAAATAAGTATTGGCTTTAACTTAAAAGTCACCAGTTACGTGAGCCCTTAGGAGAGAGTCAACCTGTCCTTTGAAGTTTTGAAGCCAGGCATTCACCTCTCTCTGGTTATAAAAGACTTCAGCATCTTCCAATGCAAAGGCTGTTTTGTCTACATTGAGAATGATTTGTGTAATGTAGCCAGTTTCACCCAAGATCTTAGCCAGATCTAGATAACTTTCTCTAGCTTCTACATCAGCAATTGCTATTTTACTTTGCACTTTATGTTTTGGAGATGGCATCTTTCCTGAAACCTTATAATTCAGCCTTTACTATTTTCTGAGTCTTCAGCCATTCCTTACTTCTCTCAGCATTCATAGAATTGAAGAACTTTAGGGACTTCCTGTGAGTTAGGCTTTAAATAAGGAATATTGTGGCTGCTTTCATCTCTCCAGACCCCTGAATCTTTTTCCATATTCACAATAAGACTGTTTCACTTACGTGTTCACTAAAGTGGCAATTTTAACTTCCTTCAAGAATTTTCCCCTTGCATTCATATCTTGGCTAACTGGTGCAGGAGGCCTAGTATCAGCCTATCTCATTTTGTGACATGTCTTCCTCACTATACTTAGGCATTTCTAGCTTTTGAGTTAAAGTGAAAGATGGTGCTGTTCTTCTTTTCACTTGAAAATTTAGGGGCCACTGTAGGATTATTAAAATTGGCCTAAGGCTGGGGATGTAGCTTAGTGGCGCCACTCCTGCCTCACAAGCTCAAGGTCCTGAGTTTGATCCCAGTACCAAAAAAACCCCAAAAAAACAAGGCCTAATTTCATTATTGTTGTGTCTCAGAGAATAAGGAAGCTTGAAGAGAGAAAGACAGAAAACAACCAGTCATTAGAGTACCCAGAATACAAACAACATTTATCAATTTAAGTTCATTGATATGGGTGAGATTCATGGTGCCCAGAACCAATTACATAGTAACATCAAGATCATTGATCACAGATTACCATAACATACAATAATGAAAAAATTTTTAAATGACGGAAAAATGCCACCAATAGACTTGTTTGACACAGCATTCCACAAACCTTCAATTTGTAAAAAACACAATATCTGCAAAGTGCAGTAATACAAAGCATAGTACAATAAGGTATACTTTAATAGCTAACTTTCTGTGTACCAGATATTATCCTATGGAATTTATAGCCATTTTAATTCTAACAATAACTCTAGGAAGTGATTTGTTGTTGTTATTCCCACTTAACAGGGAAAAAATGAGGAATAATAAAGGTATGTACTTCATAAAGCTGTTAAGAAGATTAACCTGGCACTTATTAAATAATAACCTGCTTAAATTTGCTTAATTAGTAAACAGTGGAACTGGAGTACTAATTTGAGTAGTTTGGTTCCAGTGTCTGTACAATTAAACACTGCATTCTGCTGCTTCTCAAAGTTTAGATCCAACACCACTGGAATTCTATTAAGGAAAGACTTGAGTGCTTAACTCCTGCTGGAAAGCCACCTCCAACAGTAGGACTAAAGCCATTTGTTTTTCATCCCCAAAACTGTATGTTATTGATTACCAAGTTTTGCATACAGGTTCAAAAAAATTTATCAAATAACCACCATGTATCAAATGTCTTTACCCTTAAGAAGTCAAAAACAACCTTTCTCAATCTGGGGTTTCAAGACAGACTTAATTCCTAATGCCTTAAGGAATCCTTGTATATAACATATTAACTTCTCCCCTATACATCTAGAATGGTACTAGTTCTACACCATCTTGAAAAAATTGAGACAAACACAATTTTGAAATAATATGACAAATGCTGTAATAGAAGTATACAAAGAGTACTTGGAGCAGAGTGAGTATAGCATAGAAGTACTGGCACTAAGTTGGGTATGGTGGTGCACATCCATAATCCAGCACTTGGGAGCCTGGAGCAGGAGGATCACCTCAACTTTGAGGCCAGTCTGGGCTACATAGTGAATTCAAGATCAGACTGGACTACATAGCAGTGTCTCAAAAAAAAAAAACCAAACAAATAAAAACCCCCAACCAGTAGTTGCTGTAAAGTCACAGACTTGAGTTTGAATATAAGCTCAGCTCCCTCAGCTCCAGGGAGTGACCCTAGAAGGACATTTAATTTCTCCAAGTCTCATAAAGTTCTTGGGAGGATTAAAATAACACATCTAAGTCATTTAGTACAATCTCTGGCACAGTAGATTTCATAATGGTGGTTATTTGCTTTTTTTTTTTTTGAGACAGGGTCTCACTACGTAGTTCAGGCTGTTCTTGAACTTACTATATAGCTGAGGCTGACCTCAGATTCATGGCAATCCTCCTGTCTCAGCCTCTCAAATACTGGGATTACAGGTGTGCACCACCAGACCCATCAGTGGTGATCATTTTTATTAAATTTTTTGATTAAGTCACTAGAATGCAACCTGATTGTCTGTCTTAGACCACTATGGCCCTCATACGTTAAAGCTATGCCTTACACATAACAGATATTTAATTAGTATTTTTATTTAATAAATAACACCTACCAGGAAAAATGGTTTTTAAATAGTAGGCTAAAATGAACAATGAGACTTGCCAGTAAAGTATGGGAGGAAGCACTGCAAGCAATTGAAAGATAAGAAGCCATGAAGAAAAGGCAAGAACGCACAAAAGCTTCCAAAAACTGTAAATACATACATAGTTCAGTATGACTAGCTACAGCTTAATGGCAGATAAAGAAAATACACAGGGATTAGATCATAAAGGAATCTCTACAATATTCTAAAATAAAAGTTGGAATTCAATTCTATAAGATCAGAGATTGTGCCCTGCAGAGGTATAAATGGAAAGTGGAAAAAGATAGCCAACAAGAAGGGCTAAGTCTATAAAATCTCAGTCTTATAAAATAGGAGTCAAAGTAAGAAGAGCTTGGGTATAGCTCTGTGGTAGAGTGTTTGCCTAGCCTTGGGTTCCATTCCTGACAACACCATACAGGCACATACACATAAAAACACATACAGAGCTAGTAGAAATGAAGAAACAGAATCTCGAAGTTTAATACTTAAAGATGTAAAGGTGACCAATAGAGGGGGAAAAAGTAACTGTCTTGAAATAAATGTGTATCTGTCATTGTACAAAGTAAATTGATAATAGTCTATACTTAATACATGAAGAAATAACATTAAGGGTGTTTTATTTAAAGATATCTATAGTAACTGCCAAAAAAACTAAACACAAAATTATAAAATTGGTTGCTTCTGGGAAGTAGTACTGGATGTGCAAAAGGTGAGGTCTTTTTATTATGAGCTCTTTTTAAATTTGTAGTGAACATTTAAAAAAATTTACTGTGTCAGAGAGGAGTATTCATTTATTAAGCATTTACTCTGTCAGGCTGTGAAATCCCATCACATCCTCAGTGAAGGACACTCCCCAGTCCTGAGCCTGCACAGACTGCATCATTAGCCATATTTCTGGAACACGTATTTCTTTTCTTTTTCTTTTTTTTTCTTTTTTTGGAACTGAGGATTGAACTTTGGAACTTGGGCTTGCAAGGCAGGTGGCAGAACCACTGAGCTAAATCCCCAGCCCTATAGCACATATTTCTATAAATTGGTACTTGTCTGAGAGCTTCTGTACTTTTTGTTTCAAAATGTTTTTGCATGACTAACTTCTTCCCGTTATTCTTAATTACACTATCCTCAAAGAGGCCATTTACCAGCCTTTCCTAAAGTTGTTCCCTTTACTCCCCAGCCAGCTACTTTCTATCAAATTGACCTATTTTACTTTCTTCATAACACTTAAGGTAACTGAAAGTATCTTATTTATACTATGTCTTCCTCATCACAATAAAATAAAGACCTTAATCCAATTTGTTCATTACTAGATCTCTACAATATAAAACTGTACCTAGCACATAGTAGGTGCTCAATTAATACATGTTCTGTGAATAAAGTCTTACAGGTATCATAGCACCTCAGCATCTTTGTAACTCCTTGAGAACAGTGAAAATATCTCTCTCTCTCCCTCTTTTTTCTTTTTCATCCCCAGTACCCAACACACTCTCTGGTTTCAAAATATGAGCTAAATATCTACAGTTTATGTCAGATATTCAATAAAAGTTCATTGCTCAAATATATGAATAATTTCTACTATGGGTTTTCTTGTATATCACTTTATTTAATCTTAACACCTTGGTATTTTTTTTTTAGTGTACATGTGTTTTCACATATGTACAAATCAAGTAGAGGTTTTCCACCATCCAGACCCTTATAAGTGCCATAACTGTGGTTTTCCTTTCTGTGGAGAGCTGCGTGTGCCGCGCCTTAAAGATGGCGCTGGTTTCCGCCTTCCGCCATCCCGACGGCGAGAGCTCTTTATGATAAACAACTCCTTATTTGGCTGTGATGTGTCTGATGCTCTGCCCCCTCTTACGTGTACCTATCCGCATTCGCCACATGACTATCCGTGATTGGTTGGTTCAGGGGTACTTATTCTAGGGACGGGTGCTCCCCAGGGGTAGAAGAAAAAGAATGTTAAGTTTTCCTGAATAAACTGCTAGAAGAAGAGCGTTGGTGTTGCGTCGTCATTGCTGGTCAAAGGCGAACGCGACACCTTTCTAATTCATCTTTGGCATCCTCTAATAGTGACAGAACTCACACTATTTTTAAAACGATCATGAGCATCCTGGACTATTTACAGAGAACAATTCAGGTAGAAGCTTAGCAAAGCCTTAGGGTACAAATGGACATCCTTCATCTGGTAGGTCAAGAGGCCTACTATAGATGACTATAATGACCTGACAGTGATGACAACAGCTCCTGTGGCTCCTCTACCCAAAGTGGCATATTCACTCCAATGGTAAGAGGTGACTTGGCTTACAGATAGTTCTCCACAACTGGCCAACAACCATCTCTTCACCAGGTTCCCTATCTTACTCTTCTCTTTTTAGGAAGCCATTCATATAAATACTATTTTTTTGCCTTTGTATCACTGATATAACAATCTCAGTTCTCCACAAGTCAGTACAAATGCCTCTGCAGCAACATTGGAGGTAAGAAAGAAAATCACAGCATTAAGATTTTGAAACTTTTCCTCACTGTACATAATATTGCAGATATAAAATCTGTGCCCATTCAGAATGACCAAAATAGAACTACTTTAAATCCAAATGGCACTATTTATAGATCATGGATTGCACTGACTTGGAAATAGCACAAGATGGTGCAAGTGGACTTCACATACGCATTATTCAACAACCATCACAGACTTCCAGTGAATCCATGTGATTCTGGAATTTTATATCTGATTAACTATTTCAGCATTCTAACTTCCTCACAAGGAAGAATTATAATCATGTTAATATCATCTTTTTTTATTTTAGGAAATACAATTTTTAGTGTTTGCTTTTGAGATTACATGGAGAAATAATGGTCTCATGAATAGTGTCATTATTTTTGGTTAAGGAAAGCCATGAGTCACTGTAATGAATTATAAAATAATGAGACCAATTTCAATAAATCCTATAAAAATATATTCTCTGCTGTATGCACACAAGTCTTCCATAATATTAGAAGAAGGAAGGAAATGATGAGGGAAGAAGGGCAGAAAGAAAATGAGAAGGAAGAAAAAAAATGTATTTTTAGGTATTTTCTTTCAAACATCTATGACTCCTAAGTCTAAGTCACAAAGGTAGAGCATATTAGGAATATAAAGCAGCCTATAAATGATCTGGTTGAACTTTCTTATTTAATAGGGGAGGAAAATGAAGACCTTGAAAAATTAATTGACATGTTCAAATACTCATCATTAGTAGCAGAAGCAGAATATGAACACACAGAATATAACCAGTTGTTTTTCCTGTGCTAGGTATCGAACCCAGGGCTTCACACTTGCTAGGCAAGTGGTTTCCTACTGAACTATATTCCCAGCTCCCATGAAAGAAATCTTACAAATATTTTATCGATGAGTATTCACCAGTGTCCCTTGAACAATTAGCCATTCCTAAAACATGGTCACACTAAAAAATAAATCAGCATTGCTATTACTACTGTTTAGGCCATTTGGAGGTACTTTTCTTTCCAGCTAATGACAAGTCCTAGGATGAGTAGTATTTTTTTAAAATGGCCAAAAAGAACTGTTTCTTTTAAAAATGTTTTTCATTTTTTAAACTTTGGATTGCTATTATGGGGCACTCTGTAAAGCAAATTGCATAGCTAAAAAAGGAAGAATCAGAGTCATCTCTACTGCCTATTCTAATTCATAATAACCCAACATGGGCCAAAATACCTAAAGCAACATTTCACCATTTACAGAAATGTATAAGAAAGACAAGCACTCAGCATTTTTTCAACTTTTTTTTTATTAGTACATGTTTGCAGTACATAATGATCACATTCCTTGTGGGGAGCTGGTACATGTGCATAACACAGCTTAATTCTTTTCTTTTCCTCTTCATCCCCCTCCCTCCATCTCTTGGTTACTCATTAAGGGGTTTTATGTGCTTTGATTAATTACTGAAGGAAGTTTCCCCAAAACCAACAATTTGAATTATCTCTTTAATGGGCAGAGAAATGAAGATCCTTTTCTTTTCTGCTTTTCTTTTATATAGGAGAAAGGACTATAATGAAGGGAGAGATAGGAATGGAGGATGTTTTCTAGAAGTAAAAGAAAGAATATTGAAGTAAGGATAAGAAACAAGTAGGATTTTATGGCTTCCAAGCTTTGTCATATAGAAGTCTGGATACTGGGCAAGGTGAGGTTAACTCTTGAATATGATGCTTCTTAATGTTAGCTTCTCTATGTGGCACTGTGGCACACAAAATGTACTGAATAAAGGGTAGTACTTTATTATTACAATCTAATGGGAAAGGATAATGTAGAAAAAATAATGTGTATTCTAACCCACCAAACAAATATGATATCTTCCTCTCTTGTTGGTTTGTATACATTTCTCGTATTTATTTACTGGATTTTAAAATCTTCTGGATAATTGAGAACTGTGCTTGACTTATTTTTATAGATCTCCCAACCCAAAGGACTGGTCTTGCACCTAATGAGAAAATACAGAGACTTGGGACTAAATGAAAAGTCTTTAGAGTTTTGTAATAGATCATATCAGGCATTTGTTGAAGGTCTAAAAAAAAAAGGATGATGAAAATGAGGGAGAAAAGCTGGCTCCCAATAGGGATTTTTAACGCAGTATGTGAAATAAGGCCCAAACAGCAAATTAAGTAAAAGGAAATATCTTACTAGAATATCTAAAATGTGTTTGAATTCTGAACTTGATTGACAATAATTCTGAGTCACAGTTAAAAAGCAAGCAAACAAAATCCTTTCAAATGAGTGAAAATTTCTGGGAGTTTTAGGCACATATCTGAAAAGCTCTTTTTATTTTTTATTGTTCATGAAGGAGTAATAAATAGCCATCCAAATAATTTCCAACCAGATGAGTTGATGTAGAAAGGGAAATCTGTATTCAATGACTATAAATTTAAGATCTCTGACATCTTGCCAAGACATCTCCACGTTATGCAGCTTAGGGGTTCACCTACTATGTCAGTCACACAGCCAAGAGTGTCAGATTCCTTTGCTAAAAAACTATTCAACTCATATCATCTTGGCAGATAATGCAAAAAACAATTCTGTCCAGTGAAGTGACCAAATTTTATGAGATTGAATATAAGCAGAAGATATGTAATAGTTGAATAATCTTGAGCACTAATTGAGCCTCAGTCTTTTTATCATTAAAATGATATTTTTAATACAGGTCCACAATCTCTGCTCTGCCATTCCAAAATAAGACAGAAACAGAAAGCACTCTGAAACCCAAAAGTATTTTGCACATTTGGCACCAGGACTATTTGGCAACAAAACCTAGCATGAACAAACATGGAGCCTCTGTTTTCTCAGCACTCAGATCCATCCATCACACATGACTCTGTTATTTGCTGACATTTTGTGACTTGAGGATTAATTGTATTGGAAAATGTCCAAAAGAGTTAAAGATATACCTATGGGTAACAGTGAAAGGAAGAAAAGGAAGCACCTATCTTTGTCAATAGCTCAGAAAGTGGAGTTATTGCAGAAGCTTGATGCTGGTGTGTCTGTGAGACATCTTACTGAAGAGTATGGTGTGGGAACCACCACCATATATGACTTAAAGAAACAGAAAAGTAAATTGCTGAAATTTTATAGTGCCAGTGATAATCAAGAGCTAATGAAAAATAGAAAAACACTGCATAGGGCCAAAAATGAAGATCTTGACCGTGTGCTGATTGAATGGATTCGACAACAAAGAAGTAAAGATATGCCACTGACTGGTTTGTTGGTCATGAAACAAGCTAGAATATACCACGAGGAACTGAACATTGAAAGTGAGTGTGAGTATTCAGAAGGCTGGCTGCAGAAATTTAAAAAGCGTCATGGTATCAAATATCTTAAAATGTGTGGTAAAAAATCTTCTGATCATGAAACTTCTGAAAACTACATTGATGAATTTGCTAAGATAATATCTGATGAAAACCTTAGTCCCGAACAAATTTACAATGCTGATGAAACAGCTCTGTATTGGTGTTATGTTCCTAGAAAAACCTTAACAATGGCTAATGAAAGGGTACCAAAAGACTTCAAGGATACCAAGCAAAGATTAACTGTTCTTGGGTGTGCTAATGCTGCAGGCACACACAAGATAAAATTGGCAGTGATTGGAAAAAGCCTAAATCCAAAGTGTTTGAAAGATGTAGGCAGTTTACCTGTGCATTACTATGCAAACAAGAAAGCGTCAGTAACAAGAGAAATCTTTTCTGACTGGCTCAGTAAGCACTTTGTGCCAGCAGCACGAGCTCATTGCAAACAAGCAGGACTGGAAGACAACTGCAAAATTTTATTATTTCTAGACAATTGTTCTGCACATCCTCCTCCAGAACTTCTTGTGAAAAGTAATGTTTTCAGCATTTACCTTCCCTCTAATGTAACATCTGTAATACAGCCTTGTGACCAAGGAATTTTACGTTCCATGAAGAGCAAATATAAACATTTTTTTTTGAACAGCATGCTTTCTTCAGTTAACAGGGGCTTGAAAATCCAGGATTTCCTTAAACAGTTTAGTCTTAAGGATGCCATCTATGCAGTCGCTAATGCTTGGAATGAGATTGATAAGTCAACATTAACAAATGCTTGGCACAGACTTTGGGCTACAATGATGTTTGAAAATGATCTTGCTGATGAAGATTTTGAAGGATTTAAGGACTCTAATGAGAAGATGATGATATCAAAACTAATTACTTATGCCAAAAGTTTATCAGCAGAAAGTGTAAATAAGTTAGAAGAAGCTGACATTGAAGAAATACTGAACATTGACAATGATGCACCTGTTGTACATCCTTTGAGTGACAGGGAAATTGCTAAGATGGGCCTATGCACAGATCAGCATGAAGATAGTAGCAGTAATGATGATGACACTGTGAGCACAGCTGAAAAAATCTCTATAGACAATATGGTGAAAATGTGTGACCAGTTAATTGCTGGCCTTGAACGATGTGCATTTATCAGTAAACAAGAGATCATGGCCATTTACTCAATCAAAGAGAAACTGCTTAGACGGACACCTATGTTAAGGAGACAAATGAGACTGGGAAAAGTTTTAAAAGGCTCTCAGTATTAATGCCTCTTCATTACTTGAGAAACCTCTTTCTGGTTCATCTACATATGTTCAGCTTCAACCTAGTTTTGTAAAAAATGATGATATCAATGTAATCATTCCTCCAAGATTCTCAAGCAACCAGAATTGATATTTATTGCATGTATATGTGTTGTGGGTCAGTTTTCATGAGCAATTTTTTACATAAAAATTTCCTTGAAAATGAGAAGCTTTATCAAAGTAGTAGAAGAAATAAACTTTAAGTATGTTTGGTCTATGTTTATATTATTCCATTTACCAATAAATATATACCAACAAATTTCACTTACTGATAAATCTGCTAATTTATTTATGTAAATAAATTGTAGTATTATGTATGATCTTTATGTGTGAATTTTTATACACTTCTTTCTAGAAATGCTAATATGTTTCATTACAGGGTACAATCTCATACTCACTTGGAGTATTACAAAATATATATGTATTATATTCCAAAGAATTCCAGTTCCTTTCTAACTTTAGAAAAATTTTCCTCTTGAAAACACATTTAGTTCCCCAAAGTTTGGAGAAGAGATTGTGTCTGTAATACTTACCTTAAAAATTTGTTTGCAGATATAATGAGATAGTAAATGTAAAGTGCCTGGCACAAAATAAATACTCTTTATGTATAGTCACTGTTATTTCATTACTCATTTAAAATATAGGATGGACGAGATCTTTCTGACTCTGAAGATAGTAAATTGACCTAATATTGATACTAAGATAAGCACTCTTCAAATTTTATTGCTCTAAGAGATGCTTTGGCAATGTGCACATGATAATACATATGTGCGTGTCTCCTGAATCTTTATCTAAGAAATAGAAACATTTCCCAAATCAAAAGATAGAAAGTATTATGCCACATTGAATTACATCGTTTGTTAATAAAACCTATAGTTAGCCCTTATTTTATTCATCAAAGAAATATAGTTATTCGTCTGTCAACTAACCATTTCCTCAACTTTCTCTGCTGCAAACACCACATAAATCATTCAGTATCCCTTGCAATCTATAATTCCTACTGTCTTAAGACCTTGAATATAGCTAAATAAATTGATAGTTCTGTTTTATAAATAAGACTATTGCTCATGAATGTAAATTGATTCCCTGTAGGCTCATCTTTGTTTTGGTTTCAACTGTCTGTTGTGTTACACAGTAAGCCCTTTGATGGCAGAAAGCATGTATTTATTCCTGTTCTTTACTGTGTCCTCACCATTGCATAGCAGCAGGCATACAACATGAAAGAGAACACACATGCATTTAAGGACCAAACTATATGCACAGATTTTTTTTTTTGGCCAGATTACTTGTACTTAATACCATTTTGTGAGATTTTTTTTCTTATCAAAGCTGTTTGATCTGATTTTAAAAAAACAGATGTCTACATTGCATTCAACTTATCTTCTTTCTGAACTTGTTACTTGCAGACCCTGGAGTGAACATTATTCTTGCAGCCCCTCCACAAGACCAGCCTTTTCTTTTTTCTAAATTTATTTAT
>NW_004624737.1:558907-597548 GCF_000247695.1 Heterocephalus glaber | reverse complement strand
CGGGGATGGAACTCAGGTCCTTTCACTTTCAAGGCAGGCACCAGAACCACTGAGCTGAATCCCCGGCCCAAGACGAGCCTTTTCTATTATCCTCTCTATTCATCCATTATAATTGTCCCTGTTATATCTCTTTTGTTCATGCTCTAGCTGTCTGCTGGCTATTCTCATAAAGTATAGGAAGCTGTCACCATCATGTGAATTCATAAATAATCTAACTGGTGATTAGCTCCCTGTCTCCACTCAGTACTGTTCTTCAGTTGGGGTGAGCTAAAATTGGACAGAAAGAGGCTTGATATGGAAGGGGGAATCTCAGCAGGGAGGGAAACAGCAACAACTCCATGTTGGTAAGTAGAAATGTGGAGGTTAGTCCTGTGTCCTCAATATTATTCTGTCCAATCCCATGGAATGAGTGATTGAGCCAAGTGCCAATTAGTGGAGATGCCTAGAATCACTGTACTGCCATAGAAATCTCAGCCAGGCAATTAAAAGTCTGCCTGATATTTAAGCCAAAATGAACAATAAACCACCAGGTGATACTAAATTTTGTATGGTAAACTGGACCCTACAAATTGGTCTTACATAATGTAATTTTTGGTCCTCATTTACCATGTTATATCAGGTTTTTTTCTGTACTTTTTACAAAATTCTGATGATGCTCTTCCTTCCCCATATAATATGCTTTATGTCAGCTGTTCATTTCTTTACTTGGGGATAAGTATTACCTAGGATTTGAATTCTAGTTGATAGGCAGGGGCTGCCTGAATGCAAGTTTGAGAATTTGGATCCATGTCCTGGCTTAGTCAGTCAGTGTGTGGTAATCACCTGTTGATGTCTGCCATTGGTGCAGAAAGTACAGTCGAAATGACAAAACAGTATCTAGCCCCAGTGGAGTCAGATGCTCCCACTCATCTTTAGTTCAGACCTGCTGCTTTTGCTGAATTAGTTTAGTTTACAGGTGATGTCATAATCTTGAATCCTTTTTCTGCATTGTGTTGCACCAGGCAGGACCCCTTTTTCTTTACATACTCACACACCAGCCATTTGTATAGCAGTTGCAGTGAAAAGACTGTGATGATGGAGAGAGTACATAGACCAGGCACTTAGCTTTAGACATTACTGTCTTTAAGAGTCCAGTTGAAATGAACCCTGTGATGTTGGATTTGGAATCCAATGTATTAGTATGAACTCAGTGTCTTATAACATCTGTATGTGGGTAGATACAGAAATATCAATGAGTATACATGCATGAGTCAGTGTATATTCATATATGTTTGAGACAGCTTAGAAGCAAGATCCTCAATAGTAATAAGCATACTTAGATTCAAGTTTTGTTTTCTAATTACCATTCTCCAATATAAGGTGCCAGGATTCCTAATAAAAGTGATTAATCTCAAGAAGAGCAGGAAGAGAAGAAGATGAGCCTGAATATCTTCTTTTTTTTGGTACCGGGGATCGAACTCGGGTCCTTGCAGTTGCGCAGCAGGCGGTGAAACCACTGAGCTAAATCCCCAGCCCGAGCCTGAATATCTTGTGGTGAGGGAAAAAACATGAGATTTGTAAAAGATACATAGGATTCGACATAAAGAGCCTCCTAATGGCAGAACCTAGAACAATCTGAGCAGCAAAATGAATAATGGTCATCTTGGATTATAACCCATATGGCAAAAGAAATATCCCTGAGACCATGTAGTTAAAAATAATTGATTTAGTAAATAAGAGGAGGGGAGCTCTTCCTTATAGTAGAGTTGTAATTAATCAGTGTAGGAGAGAAACAAATAGAAAATCATCATTAAGTAAATATAGTGATAACTGCAGCAAACAGAATATATTTAGGTATGCTAAATTAGCTAAAATTTATGGAGAAACACTGCATATAAAATTATCTCCCATAGATATATAACTATCAAAAGAAAAAAATAACTTTACAGAGGAAAATAGCAGAAACTTCCTTAAGTAATAGTTCGACATCACCAGTGATAAAAATCATCATGAATTCCATTATGTGATGCACTAAGAGGGACACATTATCATTTTTGTAGTATTCTTGCTAAATGTGCATACTTGATTGAATCATGAGAAAATCCACTTTGAGAGAAATTCAACAAATAACTGATCAGGTACTTGATACCTTTAAAGGTATCAAGGTCATGAAAGAAGGACGAACTTAGGAACTATTGTAAATTCTAGGAAATTAAGAAGAATGAAAAACTAAATGCAATTTAGGATCCTGAATAGAATTCTAGAGCAGAAAAAGAACATAAGTGGAAAAACTGATGACACAGCAAGTCTGTAGTAAATAGTATTATACCAGTGCCAATTTCCTGGTTCTAGTAACACTACTATGGTTATAAAAGATGTTAACATTATAGGGAAGCTGGGTAAAAGAAATATGGAAACTATAATATTTTTGCATCTTTTCCATACACCTAAAGTTTGCTCAAGATAAAAAGTTAAGAAATTTTGTTTTGATTTGTTTTAATGACATACCTTTCAGCCACCCTATCTAAAAGGAATCACTCCTTCCTAGCCTCTGTTCTCTACAGGCTCAAAGCTCCAGCCATGGTACACAGACCCATTTCACTCCAAGCTTCTCATCTTCCCTCCATCCTTCCCCATGCTCATACTTCTCAGTTTATACAGAGTAATTTGTCGTTCTACATATTAACTGGGGACCTACCTTTGTCCCTCAAAAAACTTATTAATGTTGAAACAAAGGTTGTACTCTCTTCCTGGTCCCTCCCTTTGGCAGCCCAGTGGAACCAGCAGAGCCTTCATAATTTTAGTCTTTTCTCCATTCTCCAGGCCCTGAGAACAGAAGATCAGAATAAAGATTGATTTCTTATTGATGTATATTATATCACCACCACCTTTGGAATTCAGTGTAACTGTAGGAGGTTTCTAGTTTTGGTTTGGTTTGGTTTGATGTGGTTTTTTGAGACCGTGTCTCACTGTGTAGCTCAGGCTGGCCTTGAACTCAAGGGCAATCTTCCTAGCTCAGCCTCCCAAGTTCTGGGATTATAGGCATGCACCACCAAGCCTAGGTATGAGTTGTTTTTGGTTTGTTTTGGTTTGGTTTTTTTGGTAAGGGGGATCAACTCACGATTTTAAATCTTAGGCTGGCTCCCTGGCCCTCAGGTATGAGTTTTAAATAACTTTTATTTTCTGTCTTACACTCAAGGTTGTAAAGATCAAAGATCCTTTGATCCTATTTAGTTTTCTTTCAGTGGTGTTTGTGGGTGTTAACTCTCCAGATGTTGGCATGTCTCAAACTGTCTTCATTTTATGTTTTTATTTTGAGAATATTGTTGCACCATCTTCAGAGTTTTCATTTCTTTGTTAAGTAATCTATTTTTACTTTGTTTTGTTTTAGAAATATTAGATATTTTCTCTTTATCCTTAGTTTTCTGAAATTTTACAAGCAATTGTCTAGGTGTGATCTGACTTTTTTTGTTTTTTGTTTCTTGTTTTTTTTTGGTACCAGGATCAAACTCAGGGCCTTGAGCTTGCAAGGCAGGTGCAGCACCACTGAGTTAATCCCTGGCCTGTGATCTGACTTTTTAAAATTTGTTTTCAACTCATTCTAAGTAATATTCATGGAGTCTTTCACTGCAAGTTTCATGTTTTTAATTGGCCATGAGATTTATTTTATCCTGTTCTTTGAATATTCCATAACTTCCATATCCACTATTCTCTTTTTCTGGAAGTCTTCAATTTTTCTCAAATGTTTAGTGATTCTTGATTGTGTCCTTATGTTTACATTTTCAGTTTCCTGTTAATCTGTCTGTTAGTGCTTATTTACTTGTTGTATTCCATTTCCTGTGGTTCTGGGGGGGTGAGGGAGTAGGGGAGTCAGACACATTACCAGGCTGAGTGGGTCAGTAGCATATCTGGGCATGGGAACTCTCATTTCCTTTTGGTGTTCACACACCTTCTTCAATACTACCCTGCTTGTAATGCCCAAGTGTTACCGTTCATTGGAATTGTTTGTGCTGTTTGTTGTATAGCACAGTGGAAGGATAAAGGAGGAACTGCTTAGTTGTTTTCTGCTACTGCAATACTACAAAATCAACTGACATTGATTCAAGGCTGCCTCTTGGTCCCCATATCCATTTTCCCCAAAGTTTGGAACAATACTGAAGCTTATCTCATAATTTTTTCAGGCCCCCACTTCATGAATTTTAAGCAATGATTTCTTTCTTCATCATTATACCAATTCTGTTTTCTGTCTTTCAGCTGTTTCCCCAGAATTTCTGATCCAATTAAAACAACTCATCTTGTAAATCAGCGTGATTTTCAAAAATCTGTGTGTTTGTGTGTATGTGTATCTATAGAGATAGCTCTTTTAATTTAGTTTATGGTTTCAATCAGAGGAAAGCTAGATGAACATGTGTTTATGTTGCCATCTTAATCCAGTGTGTGAGTGTGTGTGTGTTTTACTAGGCATCCAACAGACATGTTGTTAACGTACATATTACTTCTCAGGTAAAATATTGTGTAGAAGATCACCATAGTAAACAGATAAGAATAAAGTGATCTGGCCGGAGTAGAGGAGGCAGCCCTGAGCATGAAGGGCTTGTGCTCTTCTTTGCTTTCTACTACAAATCAGAAGATTAGAATGCTGTGGACTAGTTTTAGGAACCACTGGCATGATATACAGCTCAGGAGTATCTACTCTAATGGGTTCTTTTCTTTTCTTTTTCCCAACATTGGGGATCAAACCCAGGGCTAGGCTAGGGCTCTACCATTGGGCTAAATGCCCAACCCCTAGTAAGTTTTTAGTAAATAGCAGCTATCTTTATTACTATTAAAACATGAGGCTTTATGTCTCCCTAAGTCCTTACTCCAAATTCTGCCACCCAGTCTGGCAGTCATGCCTTAGGGAATTAAAAAAAAAATTGTTTTGAAGAACAAATGACAACAGAGCAACTATTAAATATGTCTAAGGTCTCTACCAGACCCTACATATCATCTTGCTTAATCCTCACAATGACCCTAAGAGGTAAATGTTTTGATATACAGGATATAAGGAGAGAATAGAGGCTCAGACAGGCCCAGAAAGAATATGCACAAATTCAAATGAGTAAGAAATAGCCAGTTATTCTAGTTCCTTAAATTTAATTAAAATTAAATTTTAATTAAAACCAAGTCCTGGCACAATTCCACTGAAATGGCAGAACATTACATCTCAGCCATCTGGGGCTTCCCTACCAAGACTTGAATCAAGGTTTTGGGGTCTTTCCTAGGGCCTTAAAGCATGAGAAGAGCCTATCCTGTCATCTCTCTTCCATCTACACAATTCTGCCAATGTCCAGGAAAGCATACTCTAAACAGAGCCACTCCATGGCTTCAGTAAGATAGTAATGGCAGGATCTTTGAGAGATTAGGGTCCCAGTCCCTAAAATTTGAAAGATACACCCCAACACACAGACATTCTCTCTGAGCACTAGCTTCCACTTCTGGCCACCGCACTCAAAACCTCAGGAATCTTCTTGTTGCCAGACAGTTTGGGGGCCAGTAGTTCTTTCCAGACTCTTGCTGTCTGTTCAAAGTATTGAATCAGACAACCAATGAACATGAAAGTTTAACATTCACTGCAGACATTAGAGGTATTACAGGAAGAAAAGTAGGGAGAAGTAATGTTTTGAAAAAAAAGAAGTGCTATAAAAAAGAAGAAAAGAAGTGCTCTGAAAAGCTCTGAAGGAAGGAACAGAGAAAATACACCCTGAATGCAGAGCAGGTCACTGGAAGTGTAAGAAGACAGTGGTCCCCGTCTTTTATATTTCTCCTCTGATGTCAGATAACCCAGCATTGTTCTGCACCAGGATTTGACAGCTCTTTATGATGGCCGGTCACACCCTGTTGGCCAGCCTTTTTTCCAATTCTCCGTGATTGATCGGTCACACCCTATTGTGGAGCCTCCTTGCCATGCCCTAATCTCCTGCCTCACTCTCACCCTAGTCACCTACTTTTTAGTGGTGAAGATTTGTTTCTTACTTCTTTTTTCCCCTCAGTGTGTTTCCTTTTCTCCTCTTCTTCTCAGGATACCTACTAAAATCATTTTGAGCTTTTTTAGAATAAAAACAGTTCATAGCACTTACTGCCCTCTTTTTTCAAAATCCCTGAAACATGGGGGTGAGGGTGTAATGCAGTGAGTAGTAGGGAATATGTCAGCATGTGTGAGACCCAGGGTTTGATCCCCAACAACACAAACACACACACACACACACGAGGCAAGAAAAATATGAAATTTTTAGAAAAGCAGTAGTGAATGAGCAACAACTATGGAGAATATAAAATAATATCTCAAAAAGTTTTCCTGCCACAAAAATTAAGTACAATAACTGATCCAGTGCTTCAATAAGCAGGAAAGATAGGATTCACAAACACTATTCCTATTATTCACACCGCCTAAATAGAAATTAATGTGCAGATCAAGCTCTAGTTGTTGCAGGACAGGTGCTCTTAGGCTGTAGAGAGCAGCAGCTGTACATTTTAGATGATTTGCTCTGTGCACACACTAGCAGGGATTACAAATTCTATGGGTGGGACTCAGGGACTTGAGCCTTACCAAGGTTTGTAGTCCAAAGACAGAACTGTCTCACTCACCTACTGCCATGACCTGTGTGGTGCAGAGTTCAAAGCCGGGGAGAGCGGTGGGAGATGAAGAAAAATTGAAAAACGAGAAAGAAGGATATATACCAAGATTATGCTTGAAAGCTGGGTGGACCCATAGGCTTTTGGGAGCTAATGGCTGCCTGGAGTCCAGTGCGCTCTTTATTTATAGTGTAAGACAAACAGGAAGAGAAGGCGGGGCAACTAGTGCAACATGGCCTACATGGCCTAGGCTGAAAGTAGTGATTGTCTCATAATCAGGGCATGCGCAGAAAGGGAACAAGGAAGAAGGATACATAATGTAAGTATCTCCTGGGCCTGTGCCATCCAGGATCTACAATCTTGACTTGTCTATGGAGGAGAAGGGAATAGGGAGGGGGTGAAGGACCATCTTCAGGCTTGGCCCACAGCAATCTACAGCAAGACATTCCATCATCTTATACTAGATACATACAGTGTGTCCCAAGGACAAAAATCTAATCCTGGAATGTCCATATGATTTATGGTTATGTAAAGCTGTATTTGCCAGAAACAGAAGGACAACATTATTAAAGAGTGTTGAAAGGGAAAAATCAGGCACCATCTCATTGCAATAAAAGTAAAGTAGAGGTAAAATGAAGTGACTTTTTCACATAGGTATAGTTTCAGGAGAATTTTGAATTTTATCCTTTTTAAGCCTAATTTCACATTTCCAGATAGAAAGCTTTTCTTTTCTATTTTGGGGCAAGGTCTTCCTATGCAGTTCAAACTGGCCTTGAATTCACTATGTAACCTAGTTTGGCCTTTAACTTGCAGCAGTCCTCCTGCCTCAGCCTCCCAAGAGCTGAGATTACAGCCATTTACTACCAGGCCTGGCTGAAAGCTCTTAAAAATCCTAAAAAACAAAAACAAAAAAAAAACCTTATTTCCAACAACTAAGAGCTTCCTTTTGCTCTAAATTAGTTTATTATAATGCCAGTATTGATTTGATTACTTAGTAATAAAATTTTAAATAGCTAAGGAGTTAAACCAGTGGGAAAACTTAGTTTTGGAGCCATCTTTATTTTTATGTTTATAAAAGTATTTTTATATTGACCTGTTAAAGATACACATTATTTGGAAAAAAAATGGAGAAGATAGAATGAATCCCCTGAAAAACCAAAATAAGGGGTTATAAAATTCAGATTTTTGGACTCACGTGCATTTTGTTTACTCACTTCACTTTTCCTGTAGTAAACCCTTCAGCCAGTGTAGGGAACAGGGAAAGGGGATGTTACTAGGACCTCTGCAGTAATTCCCAGTCTGCAAGCCACAGCAGCACAAGGCGAATTAATTTATTATACAGGAAAGGTAGAAAAAATGAGACTTTGAGAAGAAGCTGAACTTTGGGTCTGATCAGTGCTGCTCTGGGCAGCAAAAAGGAAAGCTCCCAGTTTACCGCAGTACATGGGGAGAAACAAATGTAACAAATGATTTGCCGAGAGTTCAGTACATAGGGATAAACAAGATGTAACAAATGACTTGCAGAGAGTTCAGTACATAGGGATAAACAAGATGTATCAAATGACTTGCAGAGAGTTCAGTACATCAGCATGAACAAAGTGTAACGATCCAAGAACAATGAGGAACTGAGTAGATGAAGATTTTGTTCCTCCCAGGATGTCTTCAGCTGTTGTTATCTTGTCCTGGTGCATCACAGCATCACCGGATCATTGAGGTCTCAGTTGTGATCAGAGGCCAAAATGGAATTATGTCTCAAAATGCCATAGCTGGCCTGTAGGCAGGAGAACTAGGCCTAATCAAATGGTTTTTCCCTAAAATTATGTAGCATTGCTCCCGACAAGCCAGATCACAGAAAATATGAAAACAAGGAAAATTGAAAGTGCAAAGAAAAATTTTCCAGATTTATCACCTTAAGGCTTGCGTTAATATTTTGATTGATTTCTTTTGAAGAATTTTCGTACATACACACATATTCCAAATTTTCACTATTATTGTTGTTGCCTATTTCTTTTATACTTATAGTCAGTATTTATAGGCATTGTTTTCCTTTTTACTTAGTATTGTAAAATAAGTACTTTACTATTTTAAAAATTAACTCTTCATGATCCTTTTAAATCATATATCTTCATTATTCACTAATTAATCCTCTGTTATTAGAAACAAAAGGATTTTTTGATTTCTGTACCCTGCCTTTCCATTTGATATTGTGTATGTGGCTAAGTGCGAAGAATTTCTGCATTCTATAGGCTATCTATTTTAGAGTGATCAATTTTCCAGAAAATTAAAAGAAGAGATTCCTTCTGAAATAAATCCAACCTAGACATATCATCATATAGAATTAGAAATTACACGATTTATTTGAAAAGAAATGTACATGAATTTTTATTTGGCCAGAAAAGTATTTTTAAAGCTGAAATGTGATTGAAAAGTGTAGTGAACAGGAAAAGGAGATGTTACCAGAACCCCTAGAGTGAATCCTGGTCTCCTGTAAGCCACAACAGCAGAAGGCAAATTAATGAATCAAGACAGGAAATGAGTTTTAGAGAAGCTAAGCTTTGGGCCTGACCAGTGCCGCTCTGGGCAGCAAAGACAAAGGCACCCCGAGCTTGCCACACTTTAATTCAGTTCATGGGGGATAACAGATGACTCAGAGGGTGGTGATAATCCTAGGATGGTGAGGAACTTATGCTGATGAAGATCCTAGGTTGATGAAGAACTTATGTTGATTAGGAATTTGTCCCTTCCCAGGTGAAACATTTCTCTTACTACTTGGTTCTCAAGGAACCAGGATGTCTTCAGCTGATATAATCTTGCCTTAGAGTGTCACAGCATCATGGGACCACTGAGGTTTTAGCTGTGACGGAAGCAAAATTGAAGTTATGTTTTGGCATATTATATCTGGCCTGAAGGCAGGAAAACTAGGCCTAATCATAATTTAATTGTGAAATGATTTTTCCCAAAAATTTATGTAGAATTGTTCCTGACAGAAAAGAATGTGATTTTGTTGATATAGTTGTGAAATATAGATGTTACTTATATTGGTAAAACTATGCAGTGATCATTTGTAATACTTATTTTACATTTTTTGTATGTACACATAAGAAAGCAATGTCTATGAATATATAACAAATTAAGCCTTGTCTTGCTTTCACTGTGAATTTCTAGGACTGCATATTTATTCACATGCTCTATTTAATTATGTGTATCCTTTGTTTATGTTTTATGGGTTCAGTACTGTGTTAGTTAGCTTTCTATTACTTTGGGCTTGTGGTGGCACAGTACATCGTGGAAGAGCAGGTACCAGGGAAGGTCCATGCACTTCATGGCAGCCAGGAAGCAAAGAGGAAGAAGTCAGGGTCCCAATATCCACTTCAAGGATATGCCCTCAGTGATCTAACTCCACAGTTCCCCTCCTATCTCTTAAAGATTCCACCATCTCTCAGTAGTGCCACAGGCTGGCAACCAAGCCTTTAGCATATGGGCCTTTGGGGAACACTTACGTTCTAAACCCAAACAAATATTATCTGTAGTTTTAAACATCTATTGAGAGTCTTAGAAGATGTCCTCCTCAGATGAGCAACTATTCATATAAGTACTTCATGTAAGTGGAACTAGACACTATTTGTCTCCTTATAACTAACTTACTCCATTTAGCACAGTGTCCTCAGGATTTTTTAGCATGTGGCAGGACTTCCTTCCTTTTATACTATCCCATCGTATATATGTTCCACATGTGGTTTATCTGTTCACCTGTTAATGGATAGTTGGATTGCTTCTACTTCTTTGCTATTGTGAATAGCAAACCATGATGATCATGTGTGGGACAAATACCTCTTTAAGAACTTCTTTTCAATTATTTTGGAAATATACTCAGAAGTAGAATTGTTCTATCATACAGTTTTATTTTCAGTTTTTTAAAGAACTTATATACTGTTTTCAGTAATAATATAACATACTTTTTAAAAAGAGAGAGAAAGAGATGTCAAAGAAATATCCTGCTTGTAGGGGGTTATGTTGGACCAACACTATATCAGAAGGAAAGGAATTTACTTTCTCAACTTATATTGCTCCCATTCCTTTCCCTGATAAAGCTCGTTTTCTATAGGTGTCCACTCTTCTTCAGAGAGCTTATGACTCGAAAGAATTGAAACTCACCTCCAGCTTCGGGAGTATAAATTGCTTACTCTACACAACTTGCAGTAATCCCCCCACCTTGTCAGTGAATGCTGTCAGAATTCGTACTTCATTCATGTATGCCTTTCCCCTGAGGAGTGTTACTAGTAGAGGAGCTGGCATGTGACCTAAGCTGGCCATCAGACTGAAGGGAAAGTTTTCTGTGTATGGTTATATGGAAGTTTTCTTGTATACCATGAATAAGTAAATGTATCCCATTTGCTACTGAAACCCATTTCTTAACAGCTCCTTAGTCTGGAGATGAAGCTGGTACACTTAAAAGATGACCACACCAAGAGAATATCGAAGAAATACAGTGAAGCCTTTATACCATTAAGCCTAGAACCTTCTAAAGTCTGGACGGTCTGTTAACAAATTTCATTATTTAAACTAACTTGAGCTGAATTTTATAATTTATAGCCCAAACCATCCTATCTGATATAATTCTCCTTTTCTGTTCAGGAAACTTTGGTTAAAGTGTGAGAACTTGGGTCTCTTTAACAACTCTGAGGTCTAACAACAGCTACTGCTATGTTGCTTTATAAACATTGGCTGGTCAATATCCCACAACCAATGTGGGAATATTACTCCTCAGGATATTGTAAAAATCTGAGAGAAGTCTTCCATTCCTTTGCTGAAAGAGGAATGGGTAAAGAAGTTATCCTTTCTTGCCAGGAGATAGCCTGTGACTACATCTAATCTAAAAGAATAAGCGGTTATATCTCAGTGGTGGCTTTGGAGGGGATGGAATGTAGGACTACTGTCAGCCCACACACAGTTGTCTTCTGTGAATGTTTTTTGTTTCTTTGTTTTTTGGTTCCAGGGATCAAACTCAGGACCTCACACTTGCCAGGCAGGTGAGGTGCTGCTGAGCTAAATCCCCAGCCCTATGTGAATGTTTTTTTTTTTCCATTAAGTTTATTGGTACATTTTAGGTATACAGTACAGTTACATTCATCATTGGGATCTTGTACCTGTACATGATATATCTTGGTTCTTTTTTTTTTTCCCATTCCCCTGCTCTCCCTTTACCCCCTCCACCCTTCCCTATTTACAAAGACTTTGTTTCCACTTTTTTCCTTTTCTCGTATTTTTCCTTTTCCCTTCTTTCCTTTTCCCTACCCCTCCCACTTCCCCTACTCCCTTAAACCTTTTCTTCCTATTTCACAATATCCATTATACATTTTGATCCTTATTTACACTTTTAGTTTTTCACACCAGAGAAACTATTTAGTATTTACACATGTGTGTCCTATTTATTTCACTTAAGAGTATGGCCTCAATATGCATCCATTTAGCTATAAATATCTCTAGTTTCTCATGCTTCATGACTGAGTAGTACTTCATTTTATTAAAAAAAAAAAAACCCACATCTTCTTTATCCAGTCTCCAGTTGATGGGCAATTGGGGTGTTTCCAAGTTTTAGCTATTATAAACCGTGCTGCTATAAACATGGGTGAGCATATATCACTGTGGTATGATTCCTTTTTGTTGTTGTTGTTGTTGTTACTGGGGATCAAACTCAGGACCTTGCACTTTCAAGGCGGGCATTGGAACCACTGAGCTAAATCCCCTGCCCAATTCTTTTAGTTCTTTTGGGAAGATACCCAGCAGGGGAATAGCTGGGTTAAATGGGACTTTTAATCCTAGTTGTTTGAGGTGTCTCCGTATTGATTTCCACAGTGGTTGCACCAGTCTGCACTTCCACCAACAATAAAGAAAGGATTCCTTTCTCCCCACAATCCTGCCAGCATTTGTTACTGGTTGATTTCTTGATAGCAGCCATTCTTTCTGGGGTGAGGTGGAATCTCAGTGTTGTTTTTATCTGCATCTCTCAAATGACCAGTTATGTTGAACATTTTTTCATATCTTTATTTGCTACTTATACTTCTTTGTCTGAGAAATCTCTGTTCATTTCAGATGCCAGTTTTGAATTGGGTCTTTATATTTGGGGGGGGGTCTGATTTTTTTTTAGTTCTTTATATATTCTAGATATTAGACCTTTGAGGAACAGCTGGGAAAAATTTTTTTCCCACATTGTAGGTTGTCTCTTAGCTCTGCTGTTGGTTTCTCTTGCAGTGCAGAAGGTTTTTAATAAGATGAGATCCTAGTTGTTGATTCTTTGTGTTAGTTCCCATGCTACTGCAGATTTGTTCAGAAAGTCTTTTCCTATGCCAATGTCTTTGAGAGTTCTACCTGACTTATCTTCCAGCAAGTTTAGTGTTTCTGTTTTAATATTTAGATCTTTAATCCACTTCAATTTTAGTTTAGTGCATGGTGAAAGATAGAGGTCTAGTTTTAATATTTGGCAAATTGAAATCCAGTTTTTCCAACACCTTTTATTAAATAGGCTATCTTTCCTCCAGTGAGGATGGTTGGCTCCTTTGTTAAAGATGATGTAGCTGAGTATGTCTGGAGTTGTTTCTGCAACTTCTAATCCATTCCACTGATCCTTGGGTCTGTTTCTTTGCCAGTACCATGCTGTTTTTATCACAGTGGCTTTGTAGTATAGTTTCAAGTTGTGGATTGTGACACCCCTTGCCATGTCTCTGTTGCCCAGAATTGCTTTTGCTATTCTAGGTCTCTTCTAGTTCCAAATGAATTTTTGGATTGTTTTCTCTGGTTCTGTGAAATATACTGTTGGGATTTCAATCAAGATTGCTGTGAATGTTTTTTAAAAGCCTCTCCTCAAGAGATTTTACTTTCAGGGCCAGGGATTTAGCTCAGTTGTGCCTCGCCTGTCTTGCAAGCACAAGGTCCTGAGTTAGTTCCCTGGTATAGTGGGAGGCGGGGGATTTTACTTTCATAAACTATCAAAATACAATGATGTTATTAGCACAAAACATTTTTCTTTTATTTGCCAGAAATTTTCATAATGAATATATAAATGTATGCTATTTAAGGTATAAATAGCTCTCCAGTTCAAATCTGGTTGCTGTTGAGCCTGGCACTAAGGACAGAGGAACATGGCAGCCTACTACAGAGAAGCAGAAGAGGGAATGCAGAGCAGATGAGAAAGCTGGTGGAGAGGTACTTAGACTCCATCTATTTTTGAAATTCAGACAGTATTTTAATATGTAAGCAACTTTAATAAACTAGGAGATAAGCTTTTTTAACTTTTCATTTAAAATAACTTCAGACCTATAAAAAAGATATAAAAAACTCCATCAGCACAAAACAAAAACCAGTTCTTGTGTATCCTTCACCAACTTCCCAACTGTTCACATCTTACATACAAATAGTACAATTATGAAAATAGGAAATTAACTTTGTATCTTAACTAATATAAAAACTTTATATTTTTAAAGTGGCATAGCTGATGTTCTCAAGACTAAATTCAGGTTGTGTGTTTCATATAAAATACCTCAGAAGTGATGCACTGTGCCCTAAGTACATCATTTGAGGGATCACATGACTGATACATCTCATTACCAGTGATTTTAACTTTGACTGCTTGATTATGGTGGCACCTGGTTTCTCCAATATAGAGTTACTCTTACTCTCTTTTTAATTGGTAGTTAAGTGTCTTGTGTGGAGATACTTTGAAAACTTATACAGTATCTTGTTCCTTATTATTCTTTGTCCTACCAATTTTAACATCCATTGATGATGATTCTTACCTGCAGTTATTACTGGCTAAATGGTAAAAAATAAATATACCCAGTTAATAGTATCCATGTTGGGACAAATGGTGCTGGGTTTTCATTAAACCCATTTCATTTCCTTCTTAAATATAAAACTAAATTTCACATTGTCCTCTGAGATTAGTATTGCCTTAATTGACTTCTGGCAAAAAAAAGTGTGTGCAGAGGGCCGGGGATTTTAGCTCAGTGGTTTCCCCGCCTGCTGTGCAAGCGCAAGGACCCGAGTTTGATCCCCGGTACCAAAACAAACAAACAAACAAAAATGTGTGCAGAAATGACATGCTACTCATAGACCTTGTTATGACTTAGCTCTAAAATGTCCCCCAAATGTCTCATATGTTTGGAGGTTGATTGGCTCACTGAGGTGCTATCTTCGTCAGTGGATTCACCCATTGTTGAGTTCAGTAGGTGAATATGCTCTTGGGAGGTAGGACCTGGTTGGAGGTGGGTCTCTGTGGGCTTGAGCTGGAAAAGCATAGTTTTGTCCCTGTCTTCTTCCCTTCTCTGTCTGCTTCCTGGCTACTATAGAGTAAGCAGCTGTCCTCCACCATACCCTTACACCATGCCATTTCTGCCTTAGAAGCCAGCCAACTTTAGACTAAGCTCCCTGGAAACTGTGAGCCAAATAAACCTCTCCTTCTTTAAGTGGTAGGTGTTAGATAAGTCTATGCTAGCAACAAGAAAGTGACTGAAACAGGCCTGGCTCCTAAAACATCCTTTGTGATCATCTATATTTTGTCCTCCTAGCTGGATGGATGTTGATGCTGAGGGAAACATTGGAAGTTATCTATTGAACATAATGGAATTTCTGTGAGCTTAGATGCTTCTTGACTACAGGAAGGAGAGTTGCCCCGCTCCACCCTCATTCTTGTATTGCACTATGGAATGAGAACTGAACTATATTAATGTGTTTATTTGTTAAGCCACTGACTTGGCACTGACTTGGCAAACCACTTGTGGGAAGAAAGGAAACTGTTAGCAGAAGCAGAAAAGATGGCAATCCATGTCATGTTATACCGGGGCAAAACATTTTTCAAGAAGCTTCACTTATAATAACTTAATAGGCAGGCCATATGCTTACTGATTTGTCAGCTTCAAGAGAAGCAGTTGGAGAAAACCAAACTGTTAATGTATATTGGCTACTGTTGGCTGCCAAGTACTGGCAGTTCGCAAGAAAATAAAATGGAAGAAAATAGAGAACTTTGGAGTTTTACAGTAGACTACTTGTAGATCTCAGGAAAGAAGATTGAGAAAACAGAACAACAAAGGCCTGTTGGGTCACCACCTTGTGGCAAAGATTACATTAAAGTATGGTCTTTCCACTCAATCCTGACAGCATCACACTGCTACTAGCAAGGCCACCTCAAGAGAAGCTTCTTAGGCTGTTAAGTTTCTAAGGAAATCATATTTCCAAAGAAAATAAGTCTGGGAAAAGACTAGTGAAGGTATTAAAGCAGCTCTCAGTTCACCATGAGAAGGAAGCAGACTTCAAAAGCTACATAACCTCAGATGCTCCCTATCACTCTTCAGATATTTCCATGGAAGATAATGAAAAGAATTCCCAAAAGCAAAACCAGGGTGCAACAGTCAGCTTTTCTTTGCTGAGAAAGTACCTGAGAAAATCAGCTTAAAGGAGGAAAGGTTTATTTGGGCTCATGGTTTCAGAGGTTTCAGTCCATAGACAGCTAGCCCCATTGTTAATGGGCTTGACATGGAGTAAAGCACAGTTGTAAGCCCAGGAGTTAGGGAGATAGAATAAGTTAGACATGAGTTGCTCCAGAAAAGGAGCAACAACCACTGGAGATGCCATCTAAGGCACTGAAGGAAGGTGAGAAAAACCATGCTATTCTCTCACCAGAGTCTCCCACTGGCTAAAGCCAGATGAAAGACAAATGATGCTGGAGCCTGAGAAACACAGTCTGCAGAAGCCAGCCCTCCTATATAGTAGGTTGAGAGTAAGCTAAGGGTCTGAGCACACAATAAGCTTAAGACCAGCAGAAACTGGTAAAATTAGGGAGACAGATACTATTCTATTATGTAAAACCAAAGGTTAAGTGTTTCAGCAACTTAAAAGAGCATTGCAATCAAGGGAAACAGCTGGAGGATCAAAGAGGCAGTGGCTGGGCCCCCCAGGGGTACACGCACCTGGGCAATGCTAGGCTACCTGGGCCACTCAGGTGTGCCTCCACTGTCCCAGGTACAGAGCCTCATCATTATGGATGATGACAGACTTGAAGACCTTGGAAAGGTAAGTCTATTCTCCTTTAAAGAGTTTCTGAAAACCAAGAACCTCAGCCTGTAGAAAGAGGACAAGAGGGAAAGAAATTATCCAAAGGAAGCTCCCAGGCACTCACTGGAACTAGGCTGTGGCTCCCACACCCTGGGGCCTGGAATGTGAGCAGCCATTTTTTGAAGACCTGATAGGGGCTAGAGACCTCCTGGACAAGGAGGCGGTTGAGGAGGACCAGTGGAATTGGGCTTATCTGCCATCCGCCATGGAGCAGACTCACTCATCCTGAGCCACCGCCAGCACATCCATCTGCCACAGGTATCTTTCCTTTTGCTCCACCTCTCAGAGCTGGAGGGACCAGAGTTTCTGACCACGGGAAGAATGAGTGATCCAGAGGTGTACATCTCTCCAGCATTTCTGACTGGAAGTCTGAGCACAGACTATGCAACTCACAGAGCATCCTTGGGAGACAGACAACTTCACATGCTGCACATTAAGTTAGGAAGCACTGAAAGGTAAACATTCTAACCTGAATGAACTTCAGAATTTCTGTGAAACTTAAACAGAAATGGTGAAGGTGCTTGAGCAGAAGTTAGAAGTAATGATCAAGGAGAGTGACTGCCACGACCTGGAATCAGTGCAACAGGTGGAGCATGAACCTTCCACTGATGACCGAACAGGCTTTAACGGCAGAAAATCATGTCGTAAAGCTGAAACAAGAAATAACTCAGCTCCAGGTACAGGTCTCCAACTTCAAGCAGGAAAATGGAGCCCTGCAGTGGGGCCAGGGTGGCATCCTGACTGGTGAAATAGAACGCCAATGTGGCCTTACAGAAGGTCCGCGGAATCATGAATAGAACATGTGCATCTCTAAAGCGTTTGGTTTTCTGAAGATGAAACTTTGAATCTTGTTGCTGAAATCCTTAAATCTGTAGATAGAATTTCTGAGATTAAAGTCAAGGAGGAGAGCTCTGAAGAAGCACTGGATGCTTTTAGCTTCCAATGCCCCTAATTATTCAGTTGTCATCCAAGTAAAGTATTTATCATGAAATCCTAATTTCATGACCGAACACAGTATTATTGGTCAGTACAATAGGAATGGCTCCTGTCTGTGAATCACATCTGTGTTTTTTTTTTATTAGCACATGTTTCCAGTATATAATGATTGCATTTATTTTGGGGAATTGATACATGTACATAGCACATCTCAATTCTTTTTTTCCTTCCCCTCCACCCCACCTTTTTGCCACATCAGATTCACTTATTTATCTTTTAAGTTCCTATAAAATTAATTATCATACATACAGATTAACAGCCAGACTAACAGGCCAAAGAAACTATAATACACATAAAACAATTTTAATAAATCAAAGTGCACTATTAGACACATTGTCCATGTTGGGTTAGGATAACTTTTCTCTTTTTTCCTCTTGTTTGCCTTTTACTTTGCACTTTATTTATAAATTGAGTTTCTCATATAAGAGAAATAAAGGTTTCTCATATAAGAAACCTTTATTTAAAACTTGTGTGTCTGCTTTACTTCACTTAACATTATGGTCTCAAGGTGCATCCATTTTCCTATGAACAACTCAAGTTTATTCTTTAAGGCAGAGCAGTGCTCTATTGTATATAAATGTCATATTTTCTTTATGCATTCATTTGTTGGCTGCTGTCAAGATTTAGCTCCTGTGAATTGTGCTGCCATGAACATGGATATATATACATCACTGTAGTAGGATGTCTTTAAAACTCTTTCAGGAGGGTACCTAGAAGGGGAATGGCTGGGTCAAATGGAATTTCTATTTTTAGTTTTCTGAGGACTCTCCACACTAATTTCCATAGTGGCTGTACCAATTTACACTCCCATCAACAATGAAGAAGAATTCCTTCCTCCCATCCCTGGAGCCTTACCAGCCTTTATTATTGGCTGATTTCTTGATGATAGCAATTCTTTCTGAGTGAGATGAAATCTAAGTGTTGTTTTAATGTGGATTTTTTGAATGGCTAGAGATGTTGAACATGTTTCCTGTATTTTTTGGCTGTTTGTACTTCTTCCTCTGAGAAATGTCAAATCATTTCAGATACCCATTTTTTTAATTGAGTCTTTAAATTTGGAGATTAATATTTTGAGTTATTTATATATTCTAAATATTAGTCCTTTGAGCAGTAGCCCCCCCCCCCATTTTTTCCCATTATGTAGCTTGTCTCTTCACTCTGTTGCTGGCTTCCTTTACTAGGCAGAAGCTTTTTAACTGATTTGATCCCATTTGTTGATTCTTTGTGTTGTTTCCTATGCATCTGGGGTTCTATTCAGAAAGTTCTTGCCTATGACTATGACTTCAAGAGTTTTACCTGTTTTACCTTCCAGCAGATCAAGGGTTTTGTTTTAATATTTAGGTCCTTGATCCACTTTTATTTTAGTTATGTGCATGGTAAGAGAGATGAGTCTAGGTTTAATCTTTGGCATGTGGATAGCCAATTTTCCCAGCGCCATTTGTTAAAGAGGGTATCTTTCCTCCAGTGAAAGCATTTGGCTCCTTTGTCAGAGATAAGGTGCCTGAGTTTCCCTGGAGTTGTTTCTGCATCCTCTATGCTGTTCCATTGATCCACAAGTCTTTTTTGAACAATACAGTGCTGTTTTTGTTACTGTAGCTTTGTAGTATGATTTGAAATCAGGGATTGTGATGTCCTCTGCCTTGCCCCTGTTGCCCAGAATTGCTTTTGATATTCTAGGTCTCTTCTGATTTCATATGAATTTGAGGATTGTTTTTTCTAGTTCTGTGAGGAATGCCAGTCATATTTTGATGGTATTGTGTTAAATTTATATAACAATTTAGGAAGTATGGCCATTTTGACTATATTCATTCTGCCTTTCAAAGAACAAGGTATATCTTCCCATTTTCTGTTGTCTTCTTCCATCTCCCTTTTGCAGACCACTGTAGTTTTCATTGTAGAGGTCTTTCACTTCCTTGGTTAGGTTAATTCCTAAGTGTTTCATTTTTCTTGATGCTATTGTAATAGGTATTGTTTCCTTAATTCCTCTCTTGGTGAATTTGTTATTGGTGTATAGGAATGCAATTGATTCTTTTCTTTTCTAATTTTTTTATTAGTACATATGTGTCATACATAATGATCACATTCATTATAGGGAATTTGTACCTCTGCATAATATATCTTAATTCTTTTTTCCCTATTCCTCTCCTCTCCCTTCATCTTCTCCTCCCCTCCTCATATACAAAAGCTTTATTTCCATGTTTTTCCTTTTATTCTCTTTTTAAAATCACATTCCCTTGGGGCCAGTGATTTAGCTCAGTGGTTCCACTGCCTGCCTGGCAAGCGCAGGGTCCCCAGTTCGATCCCTAGTACAAAAAAAAAAATCACTTTCCCTTTCCCTCTCTTCCCCCCACCCTTGTTCCCCTTGCCATTTGAACATGTTCTTCCTACTTCCCAATATCCCAATATCCATTTTGCTTCTTATATACCCTTTGGGTTTCTCACACAAGAGAAACGATGCAATATTTAAACTTGTGTCTGGGGCTGGGGATTTAGCTCAGTGGCACTGGTGCCTGTCTGGCAAGCACAAGGTCCTGAGTTTGATTCCTGGTACCAAAGCGGAAAATAAAAACCTTGGGTGTATGATTTATTTCACTTAAATTTATGGTCTTGAGGTGCATCTATTTATCTAAAAATGACTCAGGCTTATTCTTCTTTATGGCAGAGTAGTACTCCACTATAGGGTACAGGAAAGGGGATGTTACCAGAACCTCTGCAGTGGGTCCTGGTCTCCTGTGAGCCCTGACAGCACAAGGCTAATTAGAGAATAAAGACAGGAATCAAGACATAGAGAAAAGACTGGGTCTTGGGCCTGATCAGTCCTCCCCTAGACAGCAAAGACAAAGGCACTCTGAGCTTTCCACTATTTATTGGGATCATAGGGAGTATCAGAGGGCAGCAATAATCCTAAATTGATGAAGATTTTATAATTAGAGGAAGTATCAAATGACTCTATATATAGCAATTGGTTTGTCATAAGTGGTGTTTATTAAATTGAGATATATACCTTCTGTATCTATTTTTGTCAGGATTTTAATCATGAATGAGTGTTGGATTTTGTCAAATGCTTTTTCTGCATCTGTTGAGATGGTCTTGTGATTTTTTTATTCATTAATTTTATTGGTACATTTTAGGTATACAATATAATGACATTCATCATTGGGAATTTGTACCTATACATGATATATCTTGGTTCTTATTTATCCCCCATTCTCCTGCCCTCCATTCAACCCCTCCACTCCTCCCTATTCACAAAGACTTTGTTTCCTTTTTTTTTCTTTTCTCATATTTTTTTCTTTTCCCTTCTTCCCCCTGCCTTTTCTCCTTCCCCTTTGGACCTTGTCTTCCTATTTCACATTATCTAGTTAACATTTTGATTCTCATTTATACTTTCACACCAGAAAAACTATTCGATATTTACACATGCATGTCCTATTTCACTTAAGAGTATGGCCTCCATGTGCATCCATTTAGCTATAAACATCTCCAGTTTCTCATTCTTTATGGCTGAGTAGTACTCCATTTTTATATTTAAAAAAAAAAAACCTTCTTTATCCAGTCACCAGTTGATGGGCAATTGGGCTGTGATTTTTGTCCTTACTTCTGTTTATTAACTTGTGTATGCCAAACAATCCTTGCATCCCTGGAATGATTTCTACTTGGTCATGATTTATGATCTTTTTGATGATTTGCTGCATTCTGTTTGCCCTATCTTATTGAGGGTTTTTGCATCTATGTTCACTAAAGATATTAGCCTATAGTTCTTTTTTTTGGATTGGGCCTTTTCTGGTTTTGGAATTTTTCCATGCATACTTTTTTAAAATTTCATTAAAGACTTAGAGGAATATTGATAGTAGAGCTTCTCTAAAGTTCTTGAAGAATTTAGCAGTGAATCTGTTGGGACAAGGGCTTTTCTTGGTTGGTAGTTTTTGTAGGGTTTTTTGTTTGTTTGTTTGTTTGTTACTTCTTCAATTTCATCTACTAATATTGGATTATTCAGGATTTTTATACTTTCTTAGTTCAGTTTTGGTAGTTCATATGTATCTAGGAATATGTCCATTTCTTCTGAATTTTCCATTTTATTAGAGTACACGCACCTGTGGTTTATAAATAGTCTTCCTTGATGAAATTCTGTTTTATAGATTAAATAATCTATTGGAAGTAATTTTCATAAAATCTGATGATTTTTAAAAGAAATACTAAACAGCCATTCTGTAGTGTTTTTCCATTATTATCCCAGAACATTAATTGGAAGATATGTTCATCTAGTCATCGTTGGTGTTGTGAGTAAAGTAAACGCTAAGTGAGCCTCTGCAGAAGTGAGTGGCCTAGACAGGGACTTGTGCCTATTTGCTCTCTCGCAGTGCCCCACTGGCTGACAGCTCACATCATGGCTTTCACAAGCATGCAGGCTCATCGCTGTGAACTTTCAGCTTTGAAAAGGTGGTTTTGGCTGGGGTAGGGTGGTACATGTTTCAAGTGCCATTTCCTGCTGTAAAGTCTAGAATTGAGGAATGTAGCATGTGCAGAGCCTCCCAGGGTTGGTCTTACACCTGTCCTTATAACCATTTTTCTATGGGAGGGGGGCATAAAAGGCAGCCTAGCCCTTTTTGACCATTTTTCCTGCAGATTTTTTTTTGCTATAAATAAATTTAAATGTATAGCTTCTTGTTTAAATAAATTCTGAAATTCACACACACACACACAAAGCATTGCAATCAAAAGTGGAATATTTGGGGGCTGGGGATTTGCTCAGTGGTAGAGTGCTTGCCTAGCATGTCAAGGCCCTGGATGCAATCCCCAGCACCAGAAAATGAAAAAAGATGGGATATTTTAAATTTTTTCATGCTTTTAGAAGTTCTATTTTAGTTCAGTGATTGAAGTTATCCATTTTTTCATTTTTACTCGAGGTCATGGTACTGCCAGCATGTGGGGAAAGTTCTTTATTCCTGTGTCCACATATGAATTCTAAAACGATATAGCTTCTTTCTTCTTCAGTCTTACTAAGTGTTATAGTTGGTCTCTTAGTTTTTCTCATTACTGAGACAAAATTCCAGACACCCACAAGTTAAAGGGGGAAAGGTTTATTTCAGCTCACAGTTTGTAGATATTTCAGTTTAGAATCAGCTGGCTCCAAGGCAGGGAGGCATTGCAGGGCATCACAGTGGAGAAGTAGCCTATGACAAGCAGACAAGAGATAGAGAAGCAGCAAACAGTAGCGGAAAACCTGCCTGCTTTCTGTCCCTTTATATTTCATCAAGGCTACAACTCTATTGATTGGTCCTACCCATACTGAGGGTGGGGTTTTCATTATCCACATCCTTAATCCCAGTATCACACCCTTAATCTACATTCATGTATCCTAATCCAGCCATCTTCAAAACCCCTCACCTATGATTGTGTGAGTCTTTAGGGGGACATCTAGATAAAAGCCATACAAAGAGGCAAGGGAAGGTGAGATGACAAGGGGCTCAGGCTGTAGAGAGAAAGTCCTTCCAAGTAGCTGGATGTTTTCCACCAAACAACACTCACTCTCCGGTGAGCAGGAAGGACTTCAGGGACTGCAGCAGACACTCAGCTGAATCCTTCCTGAATGCTCTGGATCCTCCTGGCCAACTGCACGTAGTTGAGGAACAGAGTGACTTGGCCAGCATATATGTTCGGGCTTGTTTCTCGATGTCCTCCCCAAAAGCTTCATGCAGTCATAGGTGGGGAGTTTTGAAGGTGGCTGAATTAGTGTGTGAATGCAGATTAAGAGTGTGACACTGGAATTAAGGGTGTGGATAATAGAAGCTATACCTTGAGTGTGGGTGGCACCAATCAATAGGTTTACAGCCTAAATGGAATATAAAGGAAGAGAGGGAAGGCAGACTTGCTGCTGCTACTTGCTGCCTTCTCCCTGCCCTGCCACCCATGAACTGTTTCTCCTCTGTGATGCTTCTCTGCCATGCTACCCTGCCTTAGACCCAGCCAACTGTGGAGTGAAGCCTCTACAAACTGTGAGCCAAATAAACCTTTCCTCCTTTAACTCTGGGTGTTGGGTATTTTGTCTCAGCAACAAGGAAATTTACTAAGATAGTTGGGATCCACAGTGTCCCCTTACAAGGCTCATTGTGTTGAAGGCCTAGTTCCTGATGGGCTTTTGGGAAGTGATTGGATAACGAGGACTCTAACTGTACTGGTGGGTTAATCCATTTATGGATTCATAATTTGATGACATTATTGGAAGCTGGTGGAAACCTGAGGTGAGGTTTAGTTGATGAGAGTGGATCATGGTGGCATGACCTTGGGAACTATATCTGGTCCCTGCCTTCCTGTCTGGCTGTTCCTTTCTCTCGTTTTACTCCCTAGCTGCTATGAGATGAGCAGTTTTCCTCCACCATGGTTTTGGCTCTTCCAGGGCTAAAAGCAATAGAACCAGCTGAGAATAGACTGAAACTTTGGAAACTATGGGTCAAATTAAAGTTTTCCTCCTTTAAACTGTTCATGTTTGGTATTTTACCCACAGAAATAAAAGGCTGACTAACACAGTAGGCAAATTTGGTGAAGGATTTGAAAACTGCAGAGGTAAAAAGTGAGACAAATTCTTCCTCTGTTGCTTAGTAGTTCTGTAATATTGGGCAAGATACTCAGAGTAAGTCTATTTTCCTCATACCTTCTCATTTATTTCATTTTTAAATGTTCATATCTTTTGTTTTTTCATCTTAATGAGATAATGTAATAATAATTGCTATGTAGAAAAAGAAAAATATATAGTATAATATACATAATAATATGTTTCCAAATTTGTTTCCTTACTATTCCATCCTTTATTTTGGGGGTTGTCTTTACTGAGGCAAAATTTCAAGCACAATAATTCACTATAATTTTAGTATAGTGTTTTTCTCTTCAAAGTTGCAAGATCATTAATAAAAAATAAAAAACATGAAAATACCACCTACCTCTTTTATGTCCTGAGAAATCAAACTACTGTACAGTACTTTGATTATTTCCTGTACCTATACCTCATATTTGAGAGTTTTTGCTTAGCTTACAGTTATAAATGGTACAGACATGTTTCGGTTGCTTTCTCCAACTAATGTTAGATAATGAACATTTTTTATAGTGTTCATAATGAGGCCATATGACATTGTCTCTAACTGATTACATTCCTCCACCTGTGCAGCCATCAAAGCCAAAAATTTGAGCCACAACTTAGGTTTCTCCTGCCACTGTTCATGTTCAGAACAGCACCTTTTCTTGTCTGGATTAGAGAAATGTTCCTAACAGATGCCTTTAGTTTTTGATGGTCTTCTATCACTCTGTTATACAGCACACAGCAGCCAGCCCTAAAACATATTTCTTCAATGACTGCTGAGCTACTACCCATTAGATGCTGAATCATTTGCAGTGATGCTCACAGACCTTCAGATGTGGGTCCTTACCTACATTTTCAGTGTCGTAACTGTTCTCTCAACCCCTACCTTACTGTATATTTGTCATGTTCTTTGAAAGCATTCAGAGCACTGAGTGGGGCTTACTTTGCCTTGAATGACGTTCCCACCCCTTCCATTTCCTGTTCACCTTATAAGGTCCTACTCAATACCTTTAATGCTTGGTGGAAACATTGCCTCCTCTTGGAGGCAGTGACTCCTGTCCGCCCCAGAATGAAGGACATGCGCCTACTTCCATACACCTAGATATATTTGAAAATGCCTCTATTTTATTCTGTACATTCCATGCGTGCTATATGCTTATTATGTCTCTCATTAGAGTAGAAATTATATTTGATTCAGGCTATTATTTCCAGCAATCTAATATCTGACATATAGTAGGTTCCAATAAATGTTACTTCAATAATTTAATAATTACAGCTCTTGCTAATTTAGCACTATTTTCCAGGCACTGTTCAAAGTGCTTTTCACATATCTCAGTCCTCTAAATGGCTTTATAAGATAGTTACTATTAGCTGGGTGCATGCCTGAAATCCTAGCACTCGAGAGGCTGAGGCAGGAGGATCACTACAAGTTGAGCCAGCCTGGGCTGCATAGTGAGTTCAAGGACAGCCTGAACTACATAGACAGCCCCTGTCTCAAAACCATCCCCCCAAAAAATAGTTACTATTATCATCACCATTTTAAAGAGGAGAAAACTGAGGCACATAGAGGCCAAAATCACTCCACAGCTAGTAACTGAATGGCAGGACCAGGAGTTGAACTTATACATTGTGCTTCTGATTCTAAAGGCTATGTTCTCAATCACTATGCACACATACAACCTTTATTCGTAATACACAGTTTATTTATAATCAGTTTCTGTCTTTCTCTCTGTCTCTGTCTCTTTCACTACTTTGCTCTTTCCCCATCTCCCTTTCCCTCCTTTCCTTTGAATTTGGTTTAAGATAAATTCCCATGAGAACTTAGAGTTGAAGCACCTTTCTGGATTTTCATATGTCCAATGACAACTTTATTTAACCTGATATAACTTGTGCCAAAGAGGTGAAAGTTTCATGCTTGCTTGCCACCCCAGGCTGATATGGTGTGATCAGGAAGGTCAGGTCAAGGACTCTGAAGATGGCTTCGGGACAAGTGAGAGGAAATGCAATCTAACATGAAACAACCTTGGCAGCAGTGGGCCTAGTTTCACAACAGAGGTTTTTTGGGGTTTTTTTGTTTTTGGTTTTGGTTTTTTTTTTTGGTATCAGAGATCGAACTCAGGACCTTGTGCTTCCGAGGCAGGCAACGGCACCATTGAGCTAAATCCCTGGCCCAACAGAGTTTTTAATGTAATTTTAGGTTGAAAGAATGGAAAACAACTCTGTGTTACTTCTTTTCAAAAATGCTTATGTTAATGACTTAGTGGCTAAACTGTAGCACAAATTTTTGCCCTACAATTTTTATGCCAGAAAGTAGGTTAATCTAAACAGTATGTATACACATTTTTAAAACCAGTCCCATGTAAATCTGATTACTTGAAATTGTCATGTTTTGAGCAAACCCAAGCTAGCCAAGCAAAGACATCATGTGAAAGAGAATGATAACCAAGTTGTCCAAACATTCCAACCTAAATACCAGACATAGAAACGAAGAGTCCATCTTTGACATTTCAGTTTCAGTAGACATGATGTGGAGAACAACTAAGGAACCCAAACTAATAGCCAGGATTAAGGCTTCAATATTATCTTTGTTTTTTTAAAATTTAATTTAATTTTATTAGTACCTGTTTGCAATCATGCAATTTATAGTAATCTTGGGGAGTGGTTACATGTACATATTATAGTTTGTTTGTTTTTTTCTAAAGTTCTAAGTCACCAAGCTGAAACTAAGCTGTTTATCTGATCTTCTGAGGGAAATCAGGATTAGAAAGACAACAGCCAAATTTCCCAGAGTCTAGTTTAATTAGCATGATAGTGAAGTTCCCTCTTATTTATTTCTATTGTTCAATGCCCTATCCTCACCTTACAAGGAAAGTAACTTTGAAATAACCATTCCATTTTTTGTCTTCATTTTTGTTTTGTTGTTTTTATTTTTCTGTTTTCTTTATCCATTCTCTGTGTGTAGAACCAACCTCTTCTGCTGTTCATCAGAACATTTAATCTATTTTATGGAATGAATTGTTGCCCAGTTCTAGAATTGAAAATGAAACCAATAAATATCGTTAAACCAAGTTGTTATAATTTTTGTCCTTTGATACTGCTCTTGCTACTGAGCTGGCATCTGTTTTTTTGTGGATTTGCTTCTGTGTTAAAAAGCAATTGCTCACCACTGGGACTGACTTTCACCAAAGTCACATGTGTGACCTCAGCATAGCAACAGCAGGGATGGCAGCTGAAGGCTTCTCTTGGCAGTTTTCATCAGCTGTCAGAGTGATCAGTGAAAGCTGACCTCCAGCTGCCAAAGGGCACTTCAGCCACTCTGAGGCCTGAGACACAATACTTCCTTAGGCTGGCTCCTACAGTAGAGAAAACACGGACTTTAAAAGTAGCTTAATCTGGATTTAAATTCTAGTTCTGCCGCCTAAATTAGTGACTGTGGACAATTTAACAAGCTTGGGAACACTACATTTTCTTATCTTTAAAATGAGGATAACATTTAACTTTGTAGGCTTCTAACTGGTAATATTTGGGGTAGAATGCAAGGATGAAAAATAAACCATACTGACCTAGCATTTAATAATAAGGTAGATAATGATTACTGAGCATCCCACAGATGACTTCAGATTTCTTATCACCATCCTCAAAAGGCCACTCAACACTTCCTTATTGAAGTAAACTGATGTCCTACTATTTTATGCACTTCATCTCTCAATACACCCACCCTCTTTCTCCTTTCTCTAAGATAGTGATCTCAACACATATTTATTTCATGCATCAAAGAGAAGGAAACTACTTTATCTTTCAGTCATTAAACCTAGACTTTTCCCTCTATCTGTATCTACTTCTCTTTTCCCTTTTTAACAATGAGGGAAGTATCCCTCCTCTCATTAAAGACACTTTTTCCATTTGTGTCCTGAATTCCAACACTGTTCCCCTTCTCCACGGGATAATTCCATCAGCTTTCACACAGGCTCTCTTCTCACTCATCTTTGGAAAATTTATCTTGAACCCTAATCTCCTTTCAGCTGAGCTCAGTTCCTCTGGTCCCTCCATAGAAGATTCTCAAGGAAGTTTCTGTTCAAACTATCTCTAGTTCTTCACCTGTTAACACTTTGGTTCACTCAAATTTGGATTCTAGCTGTACTACTTCTCTTGAGCATTTTCTTGTCAGGGTCACCAGTGACTTTATGATTGCCAATTGCCAACTTCCATCCTCAGTCTTCTTTCCTTTCTCAACATCATGGGTGAACACTGATGTTTCTCAAAATTTGATCCTGGGTCCCCTTTTCTTATATACTTTTTCCCTAGGTGACCTCATTCATGGCAAGCTTTAAATACAATATTGTATTATGTTCATGGCTTCCAAATGTATGTCTATGGTTTAAGCCTCTCTTACCATCTCCACACTCACATATTCAATTGCCCAATTGACATAAATACTGGGATATCCAATTAATGTTTGAAGCTTACCTTTTCTAATTCTAAGTTGTTACTAAAACTAGAAAACTAACAGTTACCCTTGACATTTCCATTTTTCTTAATCTTGCACATTTAATATTTTTGTTGATTTTACTTCCAAAATAGGTCTCAAAACTGTCTACTTCTGGGACTGGGTGCATAGTCGTGAAGCACATGCTTTGTATGCACAAGGCCCTGGTTTCAATCCACAGCATGAAAACAGAAACTGTCCACTTCTGCCCATCTTTCACCGACTCTCACATGAATAGCTGGCTTTTGTCTAGTGTCTCCATGCTTGCCCTCTTGCCCCTGCCCCAATCTGTTTTCTGTGTAGCAGCCAGAATTAACTTTCTAAACACAAATAAATCAATTCCTGTCACCCATTTACTTAACAATAACCAGCAGGTTCTCATAATGCTTTGAGGAAAATCCAAACTTCTTTCCGTGGACCACAGTGTCCTGAGCCATCAAGAGCTTTCCTCCATCTTCAACTTAATCTCATACCCCACTCTTCTTCTCCCTTGTGATGCTTCAGTCATGTGGGCCTTCCCTAAGTCCCCAATTCCTTCCTGTTCTAGGGCCATTTGATTTTGGTGCCCCCTGTCTTACTTTTCCCATATTTTGGATCTTAGCTGAATCTAAATTGTTCCTTCCCATATATGAGCAGTCTTGCTTTAAAACAAAAACAAAAACAAAAACAACTCATCTAAAAGTGGTTTAAACACCTGGAAATTTGTTTGAATTGTTACAACAAAATTTCCAGAAATAGGCATCTTAGGGCTGGTGTAGTGGCTCCATGATACTATAGGTTCTCAGGCTCTTCCTATCTTTCAGCTCCACCATGCTCTATATATGGACTACATGTACCTGAACCATCATACTTTCTGCCTCAGGAACACAAGATCCTCCTGCTTCAGTTTACCAAGTAGCTGAGACTATGGACATACAAAACACTTCTGAGCTCACTATGTATTTGTAAAAAAAATAAAACTCTTCCTTTTTAAAACGTAACCATGATACTATTATCACACAAAAAATAACAATTTCTTAATATTATCAGACATCCTGTATTGAAATTTCCAGTTGACTCATAAAAGTCTTTTGTGTATGTGTGTATACGGCAGCGGGGGGAGTGGGGGGGGGATGGGGGTGCAGTGGTCCAACCTAGCATGACGCATCCTCAGCTCTTTTATTCTTTTTTATTTTGTGATAAGTTCCTCAAGATGGCTTTAAATTTGCAATCCTCCTGCATCTGTCTCGTAGATAGCTGAGATTACTGGAGTATGCCACAGTACCTGACAAGTCATATTTTCTGCAGTTTAAGTTATCCAAATAAAATACTTATTTGATATGCCTTTGAAGTCCTTTTTAATCTATGAGATCCTCTTTTTTCTTTCCTCTCAAATTATTTTTTTTAAAAAACTGGGTCATTTGCTCTGTAAAGTCTCCCATAATCTGGATTTTCCTGTATTCTCTGTAACACTGTAAGTTAATAGTTGGATTGACAGATTTGATTAAATTCAGATTTGTTTTTGTTGTTGCTTTTTTTCTTGGCAAGGCTATTGCATTCTACTAATTGTTAGTTTTCTGCACTGTAAAAAAGAAATTGGAATAATCAACTTATAATGAAGAAAGATTTATTTTTGCTCACAGTTTTAGAGGTTGTAATCTGCTGTCACTTGGCCCATTGCTTTGGATCTGTTGCAATATTGTCCATTATGGCAGTAGTGTATGATGAAGGAGATCTGTTTACCTCATGGAGGCCAAAAAGCAAAGGTGAGCAGGGCCACAGAATCCGTATGTCCTCCTCAAGGGCATGTCCCCAGTGAGCTATTAAGCCCCACTTCCTGAAAGCTCTACCACTTCCCGGTAGTGCCATAGACTGGTTATCAAACCTTTAGCATATGGTCCTTTGGGCACATTTGAACCCAAATCATAGTAGCTATCTAGAAGTACTTAATGAATGACTTTTCCTCCTCCCCTACCCTTCTCTCCTGTGGTTCAGAAGACTGAATCCAAGGGGTTTGCAATGAACAACTTTCCAGAACATTCCCACCCCATCCCCTTTTTTTGAGACAGGGTCTCACCAAGTTGCCCATGCTGAGCTGAAACTTGTGATTCTCCTACCTCAGCCTCCCGGAGTGTTACCAGATTTTGATGATTATGTAAATCCATTAATTTGTTGTGAAAAAATATTGTTTTAATTCCATCATTCCTTCTCCATTTATTAGCTGAAATACTGTACTTTTATAAAGAGAAACTCTTTCTGTATTATTAGTTTACCTAATAGATACAGACAATAAAGGAAAATAAATGCTCCATACTTTCCCTTATTTTACCAGTGTCTAAAATATTGCATCCATTCACTAGCATCCTTCAGTGATAATCAAGCTCTCAGGAAAAAAAAATTATGTTGGGCTGTGAGTACAGCTCAGTGATAGTGCACTTGCCTAGCATCATGCTCACTGCCTTGGATTCAGTTCCTAGCACACACACAGAGTTTTAAGAATATATGGATTTAAACATATTTAATGTGTTTCAGTATATCATAATCATTATCCTTAATAATACTCAAATTGCTCATCTTTGGACAATGGTTGTGTCCCCAAATTGTCTCTCAGTTCCTTTTTTTATCAAAAACATAAAAAATTTTCTGAACTATCACTTGACAAGTTTACTTTTATCTCCCTGGCTAGAGTTGTGTTACATGGTCACCCTAAGCTGGAAGACATCAGTGGAAGGAGTTTGAGACATGTACCATCTCCTCAAAGAGCTTCTCCTGAACCCATTTAAAGAATGCACTTTGTATTATTCTACAGGACACTGTCCTGTTTACTTTCTTTATACTACTAAGCATAAACCATAGTTATTGTGTTTTCTCATCTGTCAAGGATCTGACTACATCTGTAGATTGTAAGCTACATGTTTTTCTAGCCTAACATCTATAGATGGTCATATAACAAATAGAAAATTTATTAAATAAATAAAACAAATTAGATAGGCAACATTGTCACCCCATCATATACGGTACTATCTCCTATCTAATATGATAGCCACTAACCATGATGCTATTTAAATTTAAATGGAAATTAATTTAAACAAAATTAAAATTAAAATCCAGTCTCTTAATTACATTAGCCACATTTTAAGTACTAAAAAAAAAAGTATGGCCAATGATTACAATACTACTGTGTAGTATAGATACAGTGTATTTCCCTTGTCACAGCATTCTGTTGGGCCAAGGGTGGTGGCACTTGCTTGTATCCCATCTCCTAGAGAGACTGAGGCTGATTGTGGGTTCAACAGCAGTTTGGACCACATAGCAAAATCCTGTCTCAAAACAAAACAAAACAGAAAAACCACACACTCAAGAATTCTACTGGATAGCGATATAGAGAAGAAACTGGCTAAGACAGAAATCAGCTTAATCAAGCTTACACAGCACCACATTACACAGCTTGTAAAAGGAGGAGGTGGGATTCAAACCTTCATGTGAGTAACTTCAGAGATAGAATTTTTAACACCATAACATAGTTGTCATCAGTGTTATTACTTGTTTAGTCTTGCTTTCAGTTCATTCCTTCTGGAGGAATATACGGGGGGTTTCAAACCTTGATACTTCATAGGGTAACCAATTGTCCTGGTTTGCCTGGCACTAAAGAAGTTTCCAGGATACAGAAAAGTCTCACCATCCATAATACCTAGTTATCAAAATTTTCTGTTAAGGTTTGTGGCCTACAAAGAGATGGGTTCACTCAACTCCATTTCAACCACTTACAACATGCTGTATTGTATGATAGACACGAGAAAGTTAAACACTGCATGTCCTAGATTTCCTTACAGTTTGAATCTTGTACATGGGCTAGCTTTGCCAAACAGATGCACTTGTGCAACGTCTGCAACAGACCAAGGAGGAGGAGGGTGCACTTCTGCTGTTTTATCTGGCAGGCAGCATGATAGCAGCAGAGCTCCAAGTGTCCTGTCCTTGATCATAGATTTGGAGAGACAGAACATGGAGCATGCACTTTACAGCGCAGTACACCTAGAGAAAGTATGGAAGCTCCCTTCCTTCTCCCCAGCTCTGTGCCCCATTTCTTGCCATATGCATCTTTTCATCTGGTTGCTCATCTGTAGCCTTTATAATTAATCTAATATAAATCTAAATATAAATAATTATAAAGCTAAGTAAAGTGTTTCTCTTAGTTTTGTGAGCCATTCTAACAAATAATCTAACTTGAGCAGAAGGTAATGGGAACCCTGATTTGTAGCTGGTTGGTTAGAAGTACAGTACATGTCACCACATGGGACTTGCAATTAGCGTCTTAGATGGGGAGCAATCTTGTATGACTTACCCCTTAAACCATGGCATTTGACAGGCAGACAGTGTCAGAATTGGATTGAATTAGTAGATGTAAGACATCCACACAGTATCTAGTGGATAATTGCTTGATGTGTCCGTAGACTTGGAAAAACTCACACAATTTCAATTATAGAAGTGCTCTATACTGTGTTGAGTATGAAAATAGGAGGGAAAAACCTTTCCCTTACAAGTAGCATTTTTTATTTGGAGATAATAGATCTTTACTATTCAGAGGGAATAGAAAACAAGGTGACTATAAGACAAATATGAATGTCCAGAATGCTGGAGCTCTCATAGAAGAATCTCCTGTCTTCTATCATTCTTGAAGAAATGTGTTTACATTCTAGTCATCAGCATGCTGAAAATACTAAAATTTGATTATGGAGAAATGATTACACATGTGTGTGCATCTATGTGTATTTCCCTTCTTCCATAAACTAAAACACTTCCAAATCTCCTTTCTGGTTGTATCTCAATCTCCAGGAATCAGCATAAATGTGATTTCCTTAACTACTCCCATGTAAAGCTAGGCCCCTTCTTCCACTTATTGTCTTTCCATTATTTTATTTGTTATGTCACTTAACACAATCTATATGTATTTATGTATATATGTATTTTTATCTTTCTGTTAGCTGCCTTCCCCTTCACAAGAATGTATGTTCCATGATGGCAAGGGCCTTTTTTTTCCCTCTTGTTTAATCACTGTAATCTTAGTACTTAGAACAGTGCCTTGCCCATGATGGTATCAGTTTAAAAGAATTGTTGAATAGAAATATTTTTGAATAAATATACAAAATAGAAATCAAAGCTAGAATTTTGTATATGTATGTGGTGGAAATTGAACTAGAAAATTATTTTAATGGTCATAAAGGCTTTTTTGTTATTTTTATTGTTTTGAGACAGGGTTTTTCTGTGTAGCCCAAATGAATGGCCTCAAACATGTGATTCTCCTGTCTCAGCCTCCTAAGTCCTGGGATTACAAGTATGTGTGTCCACAACCAGCTCCAAAAAGGCTCTTTTGTAAACAATAAGTAAGATGCTGGAGTGCAAAAGAATTGTCTCTGAGAAAGCAATCCAATAATTGTTATGAAAGCTATGCAGACATTGGAATCTTATATCAGGTGTTTGTAACCATGGTATAAAATCTACAAGTAGTGGGAGATGTGCCACCTACTGGGACACACTACAGCAGAGTTATGACATATGTAGGAGTAAAGTGGTGCCTAGGGGGGGACCCTGTCCTCTCAAATTTCACACTCACAAAATGGAACACATCTGTGACCAGATGTGAGAGGTAGAGAAGCTTCCTCACATGCCAACCAATTATCTGGTAGATAGCAAGTGGGTATCCTATAAACTGAATTTTGACACTATCTATCTGGAAACAGCATCAGATCCCACAGGTTAAGCAGAGGCTCAGTCCCAAAAGACTGTTCCCATTTCAGATACCAATTGCAAGTCTCAGGTTGTGGCCTTTGCTTCTGACTGGCTATAAACTGAAATTCTTCTGACTTTCCTTATTGAATTAAATAATTTGCTAGGATAGCTCAGAGAACTCAGAGAAATACTGTACTTATGCTTACCTGTTTATTATAAGGGATATTTAAAGGATGCAGACGAATACCCATATGAAAGGATGCACTGCGCAAAGAATGGCGGAAGTACTACTCTCTCAGTAGCTCCATGTATTCAGCAACCTGGAAGGACATCAAGTTTTATTATGTAAGAGATTTTTTATAGAGTTTAGTCTCTGTAGGTTGGTGCATGGTACTGAAAGTTTTAACCCGCTAGTTTTCTTTTTTTTAATCCACTAGTTTTTTAATCACTTCAGATATTATGGAGACTGATCCAATTCTGAGCCTGTCTGAGGCCTCCCCCGGACTCACCTCATTGGCATAAACTCATCACTCATTCATAAAAAGATTTGTTATAAATCACAAAAGGCACTCCTGTGACTCAGGAAATTCCCAGGATTCTAGGAGTTCTGTGACAGGAATTAGAGGCAAATACACAATATAAAATACCCAGTGTATTTTATATTATGCCATAATAGGTTCTGAGGCTATTCAGACCTTAGTTCCAATTCAGTGACACCATTTTCTGCTGTGTGAACTTGTTTAAGTTAATGAGCCTCTCTAAGCTTGTTATCTGGAGCATGAGGATAATAATAGTATCCAGCTCATATGAGTACTGTGATTACAAAGACATATTGATCACCTTTTCCAATGCCAGGACCAATGACACCCACAATGGTTTATTTGGCTCATGGTTCAGAGGGTTCAATCTATGATCAGTTTGGATCAAGGCAGAAGCATGATGTTGGAAGAGATGGCGGAGAAAAGCAGCATAGTTCATGGAAACTAAGAAGGAGAGCAGGGGAAATGCACTAGAGAGGAAGAGGTTAGGGGCCAGACACAGACCCCAAGATTAGATCTCCATGACCCACCTGGAAATGTGGTTTACTAGTCCCCCAGGCAGCACCCAAGCCAATCAAGTTGATAATCTTTACTGTGACAAAAATGACACTTATAGTGTGTTTAGTACCGTGTATATCATGTGAAAACTAAATAAATAGGAGATAATACAACAATTACAACTTTTATTGAACCAGCTCCCTTCTTGAATATATGCCCAATACTTGGGGTTACTTGGTGTCGCTTTAATTTTATGGTATCTAAATCTGGGCCACCACACCCATACTTCTTCAAATACTAATTAGTAGATATTCAAAAAGTATTAGTGACTAACAGGAAGTTTGTGAGGGCTGTTTCATCCCTGCACACATGGTTATTACTGTTAGTGGCAGCTGCTGATGCTATATTTTTCCATCTCTGTTGACCAAAACAAACCAACCAAAGACTCCAAAACTTAAATAGGCAATAAAAGTATCTTGGGTACAAATGTTAGAAGAAAATACTCTATCAGCAGAGAGAAAGCAACTTGAAGAACAGTAAAGAGAAAAGAATTACTCTTATCCTAGGTCAAAATTATTTGGTAGTCAGTGTTCCAACAATTCTTTAAAACTGGTAAAAGAAAATTTCTGAGATGCCCTAAATTTAATTACAAGGGCCAGAGGATGAAGGAGGAAAAAGATAAGGGAAGTTAATCAGTTAACAGCTTCAGAGAATAAAAAAGGGACCAAGAAAAGACTTTCGTATTTCTGAATGTATATTAAATTTTTGACTTAAATTCTATGAAAGTGACTTCCAGGAAAATGGCAGAGTGGTAAGCCACAACATCTCAGCCTCTCTGAGACTTGGAATCCAGACACTGGAAAATAACAATTTGGGGAAGCAAAAAAGAGAGAAGTACATCCCCTGCAACCAAGAAGAATCTGACAGGAAAATTACAACCTAAAGAGAAATTGAGACAGCACACAGCATGGATAAGGGAAAGGACAAGCTTCACTTTCTTCTCAGGTCCTGGCTTGTAGCTCACTGGAAAGGGAGACTGAATCTACAGACACACAGTGAAAGTTGAGGACCCCAGAAGGCTTCAGGGAGAAATGTGTCAAGGGAACAGACAGGCACATGCTGTGAGCCGCAGGGAGAGTTCAGGATTCTGTTTTCACATAAGTCCTTCAACAGGCAGGAGCAGGTGAGTAATTCCAATCCAGGTGCCTGCCAAATCCCCTGAAAAGAGTGCTTGGTCGGACACCATTCCAAGGAAGGATTGATTGTTTGAACCTGTGACTCAGAGCAATCACAGGATGGCTTCAATTTAGAGTGTTAGTTTCCCGCAGTGAATGAGTGAGAGACAGCCATGTTATACAGCTATGGTCAGGGAGCTGCAGTCACGCTGGAAAGAGACCTGCTAGGGGTTTAAGTTTAAAGACACAGGCCCCACTCCCACAGGCAGAAGCCAGACTCAGGCTGAATTGTTTTGGATTTAAAAGTTGCAGCATTGGTGCCCTTGGTCTTAATCCTACTGCCTGCTGGTGACCACATCCAGCACAAATCTGAGGTCTTACCACCTTCTTTAACTACCAGCATGAGGAGGGATGTGTTCTGATTTAGAGACTGCCCCAAAATTGTAGATCCTAAAAGAAAATCACACATTTGAAATCACACAGAAATTTCCTTTTGTTGTTGTGTTTGTTTAGTTTTTACTTTTTTGGTTTTGGTTTGCTTCTATGTTGTTGTTTTTGTTTAGTGAGTGTGTGTGTTGTTTTTAGGGTTTTTGTTTTTTTCTTTTTACCTTTCCACCAGTTTATTGGCACTTGAGGAATTTTCCTTTGTCCTTCTTCCTTGCTTTCTCTTTTTCTTCTTTTTTTCTTTATTTTTTTCTTCCCCTTTTTAATATTTTGCCCTTTAATTTTTTCTCTTATTTTTATTCCCTATGTAATTTCTTGTTTTTCTTCCTTCTTTTCTTTTATCTTCTATTTCCCATTGGTTTTTCTCTTACCTTTACCTAATTCTGTAAACATCCTTCTACTCCCTAATAGGGCCCTTTGTACCACTTCTCTCTCCTCCTTCTCATATTGACATAGGAAATTAGGATATAGCAAAGCTGGCAGGGAAGTAGGCATGACCTGTTAATTATAAGATCCTGGAACACATGTGCAAAATAGTTCCCAAACCCTGAACATGGGCTTATCACGAGAACTTGTCCAGGTTTTGGAGAGATGGCCTAGACCTGATGTCATCCTGAGGCATGGGATCCCAGCATCACCTCTCAGGATCCATACGTAGAAGTTCTCTTGGGTTTCCTCGAGATTTGGACAGTATGATAGGACACAGACACCAAGAAGAGCTTGCTATAGTGGTGTTCCTCACAATATCCCACCTTGTTTCCTCCAGGATATACTTTTATCTTGCTTATTTCTCTTTTACTCACCCTAAGCTTCCTCTGCATAGCCCATTTCTCACTCACTCTTACTTTTAGTTTTTCAGATAAACTTTACCACTGCTTTTTAGTCATTTTATTCAAATTTTTGAGATGAGAAAAACCTGGAATCTAACTCCAGGAGAGGCAAGCAACCCAAGACTTGGTAATATTTCTTTGGTGAGTCACTTTTAGAAGGAGCTACTCAATAACAATATCATATACTGTTGTTTAAGACTTCAAATTTTCCCTCTTGCATTTCCCCATTCCAAAACCCTATATCTTTAATGGTATTACCACAAAGTCTCATTAATCTTTTGATAGTTAACTCTGTAAAATTCTTTTCTACTATTAAGGAAGATATAGCTCTTGCATTTAGTACATGAATATAAACCAATAGCTGGGTTGTCTTCATGTTTACACCATAATTGTGGATTTCTTATCCAGAGTTAGGGGTGGTACATAATTGGTTCTTGGTTTAATTTTTAGTTTCGTTTGTTTGGTTGGTTTTTTTGTTTTTTGTTTTTAATTCTTTTATTGGTACATTTTAGGTATACAATTCATTTACATTTATCATTGGGTGCTTGTACTTGTACATGATGTATCTTAGTTCTTATTTTTTCCCCCATTACCTGTGTGCCCTTCACCCCCTCCACCCTTCCCTATTTACATAGATTTCATTTCCTTTTTTTTTTCTTTTCTCATAATTTTTCCTTTCCCTTCTCCCCTTT
>NW_004624737.1:482692-519275 GCF_000247695.1 Heterocephalus glaber | reverse complement strand
ACCTGCCTGCCTGCAGCGGGCTGATTCGGTGTGTTCCATGTGCGCATTATTTTGCAAGTGGGGAAAAAGGCTTAGAGAAATGAAGCAACCTACCTGAAGATCTGTAGGCAGTGATTGGCAGGGCTAAAATTTACCCTAGGTCTGCCTATATTGCCAATTGGCTTTCTTTACTACCGCAGTAAACCTATTCAGTAAAATTTCAGTAAAGATAGCTATAGGTTGGGTACAGTGGCACATCTGTATTTGCAGTTACTCAGGAGGCTGAGGCAAGAGAATCATGAGTTTGAGGCCAGCCTGGGCAAAACAGCAAGATCCTGTTTTTAAAAAGGAAGAAAGAAAAGATGGGTATAGGTATAGCTTTGGCAACAAGCCCATTTGTGTGTCTATGGAAATAATAGTAGCCAACATTAAGGAGCACTTAACTTAATATGTCCCAGGCACTAAGCGAACCTCTTTACATGGGTTATTTCCTCAAACACCTTCAGCACCCCATGAGATGGGCACTATTACTGTCTGCAAACAAAGAAACTGAGAGCCCAGGTGGTTGAGTCTGCTGGCTAGGATCCTCATGGGTTCTCAGGAAGTAAATATTCTGAAGTGGAAAGAATATTTTGATGGCTTTAGAGACACCAGTTTTCTTTTTAAAATTTTTAAATATATATTTTATTAGTACAATTTTGCAGTATATAGTGATTACATTCATTGTGGGGAGTTTTGGTACATGTGCATAACACATCTTAATTTTTTTTTACTTCCCCTTCCCTTCCCTTTCTTCCCCCTTCCCTTCATCTTTAAATCCCTTTCCTGTTTGTAAAAGATCTATCTCCTGGATTCAGGTTCTTATGCCTTTACTTACTAGCACTATAGCCTTAGCTGAGATTCTTCACTTCTCCAAGGCTCACTTTGCCAGCAGAGATAATGATACCCATCTGATCAGGTGTAATGGAAAATTTGTGTACTCTGGTATGTGCATGGAAAAGATACCTTACTGCTAATACTAGCTTTATTGCTATCAATAAATAGCATTTAATATTAATATTGTTGCCATTTGTCATAGAGGCTTGCAAAGCTTTCTGAAATCTCAGGATTTCCATGACTTTATCTTGCCCTGACTGGAAATCTTTTGGGGTTGCATTTTAATATGTCCAGTCTATTCTGAGATCACCTCCTCAAAGGAAGTTTCCCTAATGCCCTCTGATGTTTCTGGAAGCAGGGCACATGGCTTGTATCATAAGTCTCGACCTCATCACATTCATAGATTTCTCCCATGCAAGTCCTAACACCAAGTACAGCCTGTTCTGAGAGTGATGTTGACAACTTAGTGAATAAGAAGACTGTGTAATTTATTTGACAGTTAATTTAGTGTCAGGACAGTTATTTTTAAAAAAGGAAGTATCCTTTGATCTTGACTGATGTCTCAGACCTTGAGTGAGGGAGGTGGGCACAAAGAAGATGAAAAGGGTTGTTAGAAAAATGAGCACTTTTCTTTTTTAAGAAACATGAACTGAACAAGATTTTAGAACAGCTGCATTTATGTAGGGTCATCTTTGTAACCTGTTCTCCAGAGACTGAAAAATGGCCCTGCAATCTTTATTGTGGCAGCTGACGAGTGAGATGCGTATTTCTGGGTGCTTCTTGTTCTTAGCATTAGAATGTGGGCTTCCTGGTGCTCTTGGCCTCCACCCTGTGCGTAACCCAAGGCCACAAGGATTTCAGATAGAGGCTCAGGACAGATTGGAACCTCTGTAAGCTGTGGCCAGCTTTGGTACTCTTTGGAATTTCTGGACAAACAACTCTTACGTCTAGGGTAAATTGCCCAGGGGTGAAAGATACAGAGATGGACTTAGTTGACTTGCAGTCTGATAAAAGTCTGAAGTATAGTAAGGCTTCCAGCAAAATGTAAGCACTGGATAAATGTAACCTATTCTTATTAATGGTAGGGTTAAATTTCTTCCTTATACTGCATCAAAATCTGCCTCTCCATAACTTTCTACCCTGTTCCTTGTCAATACGGTGTATCTAATCCATCTTCTACATGATAGCTCCTTGGCTATTCAAAGATAACCGTGCTTCTTACCTCTTCTTCTGGATCCTACCCTCTGGAGAACTGAGACCTGTGCTTGTCTTTCATATTTCACCTATGGAATTCAGTGTAAATTGCATTGGCAAATATTAAGGCGAAATTGAAGAAGAGCTTCTTGGGATCATTGTAAAGGGAATCAAGGAAGTATTGACCTCAGTAGTCTTGAACTCTTAGATTTAATGAGTCTCATGAGACCCTTTGTACCATACTTGAGAAGTAATACTCGATTTCTTGTGACTCCAAGCCGGAATATAACCCGAAGCCAGTTGTCTGGCTTGATTTTACTCAGATGCCGTTGTAGTTCTGGAAGTCACCAAACTTTGCGTGTGTGAGTCAGGCCCTGAGCATTAGTTGAATGTTTATTATTCATACTTATCCTTCTACCTGTTTTAAACTTTTTTTAATTAATTAAGTTATTTATTTATAGATAAGGTCTCACTGTGTTGCCAAGGTTGTCCTGCAACTCTTGATCCTCCTGCCTCAACCTCCTGACCAGCTGGGATTAAAGACACACACCACCATACCCAGCCCCAGTTACCTATGTTTGATACAAAAAAACTTAAAATAATATTATGTATTTTGAATGTTATGTGCAAGAAGGCAATATGTTTTGACAAGGAGTTAATCATATCTTCTTACCTTTTATGGCCAATCCTTTCCCTTTTGTGGAAAGTTCGTACTATGAGAAAGAGTCCAAATGTGAATTATTCATAATAATTTCAATGACACATTTGAATATTGGTAGGGGTACCATTATTAATTATGACAGAACCACAGGCACAGCCTGGGATTATATTAGGCAAACCAGGAGTCCCAGTGGTATGCTACAGCCAGCTCGTACAGGCTCTGGGATCTGATTGTACATTTCTTCATAACTTTGCATTAATTGTTTCTGCATTGTCCTTTCAAATATTAATGATGGATATATTTATACCATGGAAATGGGCAAACACTGAACAATTGGGGCATTATTTTCAAAGAGCCAGTTAAGTGTTTTTATAGCATACCAGCAACTGAGACACAATTCATGGAAGAGGCTCAAAGAAAAGTCCTAGAGGGTGTTGATCATACCAGTTAAATTATTGAAGTATTTGAGGTAGAGAAGTGGAGGAAAGGCCAAGAGCATTATCCTTTCCTACAAAATTAGAAGTTAGATGAGGGATCTTTATTCTTAAGAAAGTATACTACAAATATTTGCAGTCCCACTATGGCATAAGAGTAGGATTTCTTTGAAGTCACAATATTGTCTGCCTCCCTTTTGCCCTCGTAAATTCCTACTCCAAATATAGTTGGGCTCAAGGCTTGATTACTGGGTTGGTAGACCAAACATGTATTAGCCGCCCATGCATGCAGCAAGGGAACCAAGGAAAGGAGAAGAAAACAGTGTATGTGTCTTTATGCATATAAATATATGCACGTGCATACACCAAAGTATTAATCACAAGAAAATCATATCTTTGGACTTACATACATTTATTTCATGATTCACTGTGTTTTTATTTTTGAATGACTTGAATTATTATTTTTGCAGTGCTGGTGATTGACCCCAGGGCCCTCACACTGAGCTTTTATTTTTTGAGTCAAAGTGTCCCTAAGTTACCAAGATGCGCAAGCTAGGCTTGAACTTTTGATCCTTCTACCTCAGCTTCCCAGAGTGCTGGTGTTATAAACATGCACCACAGTACCTGGCTCATATTTCTTGAATGGCTAAAAAGTGTTGGACTTTACTGTGCTTAAGAGAGTGATCTATGTAGAGCTGTCATTAGTAAATATTAAAGGACTGTCTTAATTTAATAGCATTTGATTTTAGGGCAGTGGTGGCAAACCTATGGCAAACAACAGGCTGTTTGTTACCATTGAAAGCTCTAAAAGGTTCACTATCACTGTTCTAGGGCAATGTGAATTTTATTCCTTCTTTCCAGACTATCCTTTTTAATCGTAAGTCCTTGTGAACTAGAATATAAGTGCCAAGGGGGCACAAGTCTGTTTACCACAGTGCCTCACCCTTTCTAGGAGCAAAATAAATACATTTTCAGTCAGTTAGTAAGATTGTAGTTGGTCTCACATTATTTGAGGCAAGTGGTTATGACCTTGTCTCTATTTATAGCTTGCACTGCCATGTGAGCAGTTGGCACATCTCTCTTCAAACCCCCTGCCACCCCAGCTTGACTTTAAAGATTTACCAAACTTTCAGAGTCAAGGCTAAAATAAATAAGCAAAGTCCATTTCTGGTGGACCTGTTGTTCTGCCAAATGATGCCACCTAGCAATGCTTTTCTCTCCAAAGCTGCTTCAATTAACTACTCCTTGGCATTAAATTGTCAGTAGCATCCCTAGAGTATACAAGCATGCTCTTGTGGCTTGTCAAGACAGAAATATAAACCTCTTGGTGGCTTAAAGTGGTATTTGCTTAAGCAGGTAATGAGATTACCATCTTGAGCCCCAGCACAGGGAATTAGGAAGCTGCAGGAGCCGTTTCTGGTGGATGCTGTGATCAGCTCTGGTTACTGAAGTGGTCACAGTGAAGATAGTCACACAAGTGCATGGCAGTTGTGTCCAGTAGCACAGCTGGGCATGATCAGAACTATGAAATCTTTGTCATCCAGGGACAAGAAGGTGGTATAATTAAAGCTGAAGACCATATTGGTGGGAAAGGGTTGGTATTTATCTTCTGTTGCCACTAGATGGGCAGAACTGGAAGCTTCTTGGTGAGAAATAGTGATGATTGTCATAGCTGTCTGTAATTGTATTTTCCTCACACCTTTTCCAGACAGCACGAGAACATTACCATGGAATAGGAACCATATTTCTTCTCCTTTGTTTTTTCTTTTGAGATGGTCTCACTATGCGTTACCTAGGTTGGCCCAGATCACTGTCTTCCTGCTTCAGCCTCCAAAATGGCTGAGATTCCAGGTGTGCACCATTGCATCCAGCTTGAGGACCAAATTTCATCTGCCTGCTCTTTTCCCTTCTTGAGACCTGCAGCAGTAATGCAGGGCCCAACCACAAAGGTGCTGGGGAGAAGATAAAGTCACTGGTCACTGGAATGACATTCTTCTTTCGACTGATTTCTCTTGTGGAGAGGCTACAGGACCTGGGAAAGAAGCTGAACTCTGCTTTTTTTAACAAGTGCCTCAAGTGGTTTGTATAATTAGGCAAATTTGAGAAACCATGTGGTTGAACATGGCCAATCATTTTTAAAAATAAATACAATTAACACTTTGACTTTCAAATGTAGTTTTTCTAAGAACTAAAATTTAGGTTGCCTTAAGGTCTTGTGGAAGACACAGGAGGAAAAACATTTTTTTTTAATCTCAGGGATTTAACATCTAGCCCCTAATTCCCCCTGGTGTAGATCTAAGCTAAGAATACATTTACTGCTCCTACCAGAGTGGCACCTTAGTATATAGCTTCCTTTGCTCTTACAGAAGATTTTTTTTTCACATCTCCACTTTATTTTTTGTTTTGTTTTGTTTTTTTGGGGGGGATACCGGGGAATGAACTCGCTCGGGTCCTTCCACTTGCAAGCCAGGTGGCAGAACCACTGAGCTAAATCCCCGGCCCAACATCTCCACTTTAAAACATAGCTTTCATGTTGGTGTTTCTGTTTATTGTTTTAATTTCATGTGGCTGTCTGCATCAAGGTAGCCATGTGGATTGCAAATCAAAGAATGTCTATCAGCATGACCTAAACATGTCAGTACTGTTGGCAGAGCTAACTTCTTTGTGAAGAAATACATGCTTATGTTTAAAATGGCAGTTACTGAAAGAAATGAGCCAATCAAGGAAGTTTAATTATAAGTGCACTTCTTTAAACCACAGGCATCAAGTTTTAATCATGCATGGAATGACACCTAGAACTTCAAAAGCTGTATTTAAAATTTCAAAATCACCAGCAGCACTCAAATTACAAATTGTCCATAAATAATTTCATTAACAAGCAGTTAGATGTGTTCTGGGAATGGATGTACAGTATCTGCGGGGTCATTGCTGTACAGTATCTGCGGGGTCATTGCTGTGGCTTGCCATCAGCCGTCAGCAGAACTCTGCCCTCATGGTTGCAAGCAAGGGCAATTCATTCAAACTCCCATTTTTTGCTTTTAAGATGTAGTCCAGCAATTAATTTGTATTCAACTACAGTAGAAGTTCTGAACTTGACCAATGAGAATTACAGGGGTTCCTGTAGGTGCTTGCCTGGTAATTGGTATTTTTTTAAATTTTTTTTTTATTTTTTGCTGTGCTAGTGGTTGAACCCAGGGCCTTGTGCATGTGAGGCAAATACTCTACACTGAGCTCTACCTCCAGCCCCTCAATCTCTTTTTAACAAGTACCTTAGGTGGTTTTTATGATTAGGCAAATTTGAGAAACCATGTGGTTGAACATAGCCAGTGATTTTTGGTATAATTTAAACCGGTTTTCAAATTTAGTTATGCTAAGTACTAAAACTGAAGTTTCCTTAAGGAAGTGTGATTGTAAATAAATCATAGAGACCTGGTTCAAATTGCAAATGCAAGGTAGATGGCATCATGTTAGTTCTATGCTGAAGTTAGGTGTGGAACAAAATGTAGAGGCAAACTTTCATAGACCTCAGACACTTGCCTTGGGAACCCCCTTCTTCCAAAAAAATAAATAAAACTTACATTTATGATTATGTTGGTGTAAAGATAAATGAATTAATATTACCTATGACTACATTTTCTTCAACCTGAAAGTTTTTCTTTTGATTTTAAAATAAAAGTATTTCCATGGATAAAGGTATTATAAGTCCTACAACCATACCTATTGTTCCTAACATGTAAGATGGCCTTGAGTGGCAGAGATAAAATCAAAGATTCCACTGCTGTATGTTCCTGATGTGGTAATATTTCTACTTGCCTCAGATTTCTGAGAGCAATTATTCCTCTCCCTTCCCTCTTGCATATGAGAATATGATTGCCCCTTTGTTCCTGCCCTTGTCTGGGGGAGAGGAAGAAAGCTGATCAGAAGCTGAAGCTGTGCCAGGGGGAAAAGGGTTATTGTCACAAGGATGTGTAGACTTTTCCACAGTGGTTCTTTCCCACAAGCATGCAAGTGCTCCTTGAGTATGTTTTGAATCACGAAGTTTAATGTATGGCATTTGTCTTGACAATAGTGTAGGTAGGTAGGTCCTATGGCTTGGATACGGTTTATCCCCATCGAAACCCATGTTGAAATTTGATTTTCACTGTGGTGTTGGGAGATGGGTCTTATGAGGTGATTAGGTCTTGGAGGCACTGACTTCATGAATGGATTAATATCTTTTCACAGAGACTGGGTTATTTCTCTAAGACTGGATCAGCTCTTATGAGGACAAGCTAGCCTGGCACCATATCTCCTTCACTCATGCTCCTTCCACATGTGCCTGCTTCCTTTTTCACTGAAGCCCTCACCAGAAGCTGAGCAGAAATGCTGCTGCCATGCTCTTGGTCTTCCCCACCTCTAGAATCATGAGCTGAAATAAACCTTTTTTCTCTATTTTGTGGCAGCAACAGAAAACAGACTAAGATAATAGGCAAATCAGGCCTTTTCCCATCCTAGATTCCTACCTGAAAGAACCTTTATGATATCAAGTGTCTCATTTATTGAACAACTTTGCTTTTGAGTATCAGGCTTTTCCTTCTTTCCTTCCTTCCTTCCAGCTTGCTTGCTTGCTTGCTTGCTTGCTTGCTTGCTTTTCTTTCTTTCTTTCGGGGGCGGTGGTGGTTCTGGGGATTGAACCCGTGGCTTCCTGCATGATAGGAAAGAATTCTATCACTGAGTTACACTCCCAGCCTCTTTTCCTAAGATTCTGGATGGATTTTGATAACAGTTGGATATGGTAGATATGAGTAGGGCGTACATCAGAAGAAAGGAAAACAGTTGAGTTAGGGAATCTTCATGCTGTTTTCCATGAAGCCACAGATCTATCTGCACACTGAAGCACAGTTCAATTTCTTTTTCTTTTGCATGATTATAGAGAAGTTTTTAACTGAAAATTTTAAATTAGCTTAATTATATGAAGTTTAAATGTGTCAATTATAAAAAAAAAAAAAAAGTCAAAAAGTATAAAAAAAGCTAGAAGGAAAAAAAAAAAATCACCTAATCCAAAATCCAGAGATAGTAGACATTAACATTTTGACCTCCTGTTTCTACTCTTATTTTCTGGCTCCAAACAGCAATTTAATGTTTAGACAAAATTGTCATCATATGGAATTTAGCATATAATCACTGCCCTTTTCACCTCATAATATATTGTGAACATTTTTCTCATAATTAAAAGCTTTCCAACAAAATGATTTTGATGGTGATGTGTTGTATCATTGTGTTAATGGATAATCCTTTATTTAGCTCTATTGTTGGGCAATAAATGAGTTTTATCAGTATTATAAATAAAACTTCAATTTTTTAATCTGATTTTTTTGGACATATGAATAATTATTTCCTTAAAGTAGAACCAAGGCATAAAAGAGAATAGGAATCTGAAGTTTTTAAATGTATCTTTCCAAATAGCCCATGGAAAGATTGTAACAGTTTACATTCCCATTAGTTGTATGTGAGAGTTACATCTTTGCCAACATCTCATGTGACTAAAACTCAAGCTAAGGAAATCTAGTATGCATTAATTTGGTTTTTGGTTTTTTTTTTTGTACTGGGGATAGAACTCAGGTCCTTGCGCTTGCGAGGTAGGCAGAGGAACCACTGAGCTAAATCCCTGGGCCCTATGCATTAATTTGAAAGAAACCATGACTTAAGTTTCTTTGCATAGAGTATTTGATGATTAACAGATTGTTCCATGTGTAATGATTATGGGTTTCCTTACAGTGTTACAGAAACTCTTTTATTAAATCTTATATTCATCTCTTTAAGGCCCTAGAACAGTTCTTAAGTTTTCAAATCATATGTTTTATGCTGTTAAAAGTATGCCTTTTGAGGGCTGAGTGAGTGTGTGTGTGCAGGATGATGGAATATGAGAAGTGGACGGAACTTTAGTGATAGATTACTCTGCCTCCATTTACAGGTTAGTACATGGTTCAAATAGGAAGTATTTGTACGTAAATACTAATCATGAGAAACCTTTGGTTGCAGTGACAGATAACTCCACTCAGACCAGCCTACCAAAATGGGAAATTCATTGGATCATGAAACTAAAAATGCTTTTTGATATTTATTGTGATTAACTTTGGACAATTCCTCAATCTAAGTCCCAGTTTTCATAATTGTAAACAGAATGTAATTGACCTTGACCTAAGGTTTCTTTCTTGTTTTTTTTTTTTTTTTTTTTGAAACAAGGTCTCACTATGAGGTCCAGGTTATTCTTGAATGCACTGTGTGGCCCAGGCTGGGCAACTTAGCAAGACTGTGTGTCAAAATAAAAAGGACTGGGGAGGTAGTTCAGTGCTTCCTGTGTTCAATCCCCAGTACGGGGTGTATGTGTGGGGAGGTGTTAAATGTTAAATGTTTCTGTGTAAATAGTATCAAATAATTACATTATACCAGCAACCATTTACACATGGTAAAGAGAAAGCTAGCCCCCAGAGATAAAAAAAATTTTAAAAGAAATACAATTTTTTTATACTTTTAAAACTAAGGTTTTTTTTTTAACTTGCAGAAGTCTTCAGGCAACTTGAACATAATTAGTACTGATTTAGTGTAAAAATATCTTCAGTATATTTTTAAAAACATTGTTGGTTGATTACACAGTCCCCAACATCTTTTCCACCTATTAGTTTGCTTAACAAATCTTCACAAATAGCAGAAAAAAATTTCCGTTCTACTGTTGCCTACTCACAATTATTATAAGTAATTTTTAGTGAGAGAATTGGTACTGTCAGTGGCAGTAACAAGTTGTTGAGTCAGACCCATGCCCAACAAAGCAATTAAGCAATCAGGTGCCTACAAAGACAGAGAAAGACCATGTTTATGGATTAGAAAACTTGGATAATGTCATATCTACCCAAGTTGATTGATAGTTTCAATGAAATCCTAACCAAAATTCTACAAGTCTCTTTTTAGTAGAAAATGGCAGGAGGCTGAAGCAGGAAGATTGCCCAGTGAATTTGAGGCTAACCTGGGCTATGTAGTGAGTTCAAGGCCAGCCTGAACTACATAGTGAGACCCTGTCTCAAAAACAAAACAACAACAAGAGGATGGCAAACTGATTCTAAAATGTATGTGAAAATTCAAAGGACCTAGAAAGGTCAAAATAAATTTTAAGAGAAAGAACAAAGGTTGACAACTAAGTGATTTTAACCCTTCCTCTAAAACAAACTAATCAAGATGATTTGCTATTAGCATATTAGATCAGCAGAGCAGAATAGAACAGAATCCAGATAAAGGCCCACATATTTATTCATATGGGGAAAGTGAATGTTGAGTCTTACATGACACCATATACAAAAACTAGAATAGACAGCAGATATAAACAGGAGCAAAAAACTAAAACTGTTAGAAGAAAACATGAGAAAAAAATCCTCATAATTTGTGGATAGACAAAGTCTTCTTAGATAAGGTACACATAGTAAAATGAATTTCTCAACCTTGCCTTAATTTAAAATGGAGGCTTATGAAGGAGTTTAGATTATTGCAACACATATAGTATAATATTTCCAAATGGATGCTATTGTTATCTCTACAGTGGGAAGGTGTCCTTACAGTGTATCTCATTTAGGCATCCCATTTGAAGGTCTTTATCTAGACACTCATTCCTATCTGTAGCAAGAAGGAAGCACAGAGACACATTTCTGATCATGGAAACTCAGTGTCCTCACCCATGATCTGTGTGGCTCAGGATTTCCTGGTCTTCAGAATCTTCAGCAGAAGCCATGCTCAACCCATATACAGAACTTGACCATTTCCTTTACCAAAAATCAGCCTCAAACTCAACCCATCTTGTCCACTTCCACTTACTTATGATACTGTACATTTCCTGCTACTCACTGAAAAAGACTTTATGTCTTTTATATGCTGTTTGTTTTTACTTTTCCCCACTTCTCCACTTGATTTATCTATCACTCCTGTTTCAACTGCCTCCATCCCTCAAAGCAGGTTGGCTGGCACTCTCTGCAAATGGCTCTCCTGGCATTAACCCAAGTACATAGTTGTTATCTACTCACCTGTCTGTCTACCACTAGTCTGTTCCTTTGGACATCTTTTTCCTCCATTGTACTCACCATTCTTAAACTATATAACATAAACACACACACACACACACACATACACACACACACACAGTCGGTGTGATGCAGAGTAAGAGCTTATTCAATGCCCAATAAATGAAATGAGTTCCACCTTCACTAGGGAGCTCAAGTTGTAAGAAATAAATTAAAAGCATGAATAAAAGTCAGCTTTAAAACAGCAACTCAGCTGAAACATAAAAAGCATTTATTTTCATCAAACAGTTCTAATCTTTAGATGTAAAACAAGAAAATCAGCTATTACAACCAGAAGATAGATGAAGAATATTTAACACAACCAGCTTGTTTCTAAGTGTGGCGCACTGGAGCCTGGCACCTCATTATGGAGGTACGAGCCATCTCTGAGAGCTCAAGGTTCTGACTTCTGAGCCAGAGGGAAAGTCACAAAATAATAATAGTACCACCAGGTACTATTTAGGGGCATGTGTTAAGTCAGCTTTCTGTTGCTGTGACAAAATACCCAAGAAAAACAACTTAAAAGGAGGTAAGGTTTATTTTAGCTTGTGGTTTCAGAGACCTGAGTCCATGGTCACCTGGCTCCACTGTGTATGGGCTCTGAGCATCATGGCAGGAAGCACACACAGAAGCAGAGTGGCCAGGAACAAAGGCTAGGAACAAAACACACCCTTCAGGACATACCTCAGTGACCTGCTTCCTCCAGCTGGGCCCCACCTCAAGTTTCCACCACCTCCCAATAATCCATTAAGCCAGGAATTCATCTGCTGATGGGGTTAGAGTCCTCGTGATCCAGTCACCTCTCCAAAGCCCCCCTTTGAATACTGTTGTGTTGTGTACCACCCCTGCAACACAGAGTTTTTTGGGGACCATTACAGGGCATGTCTTAGTTACTTTCTTTTCTTTTTTAATTAGCACATATTTGCAGTACATGCAGTTTACAAGCATGTTGGGGAGTGGGTACATACATGTATGTAGCACAGCTTATTCCTCTTCTTCCCTTCATCCTCCTCCCTTCTTCCTCCTCTAATTCTCCTTTTCCTATTTTCATTCTTGTTGATATTATTAACCTTAGCTCATGTTTATGGTACATAATGTTTATATGCACTGAGGTTATTAGGCTCCTGTATATGGCATATCGGTTACTTTCTTCATTGCTGGGACAAAGTACCCAACAGCCACAGTTGAAGGAAGGAGAGGTTTATTTTTGTTCACAGTTTTACAGGTTTCAGTCAATAGTCTAAGGGCAGGGCGGCACGGCAGAGGGGCATGACAGGAGAAACAGCTCATGGCATGGCAGCAGCAGGAAGAAGAGAGCAATCAGAGGAGGAGGGAGGGTGGCCACACTCCCAGTGACCCACCTCCTCCAACCAGGCTTCACCTCCCAACATCATGCTTAGCTATAAACTTGTCAGTGGATTATTCCCATAATTATCCCCAGTATCTCGCTCCCATAATCTAATCACATCCCTAAAGCCCCACCTATGAAAGCATGTGGTTTTTGGGGACAGCTCAATAGGAACCATGACACATATTTAGTACATTCTCCTTCTTGCAGGTGAAATACATTCATGCATCCCCAAAGGACACAACCACAATCCCATCCAGTCAAAGCATCTGGACAACGCCCAATTTAGGCTCTAAATTAGGGTACAATTCAAACACATTTCTATACAAACCCTGGATGTGGCTGGTCTTGATCTTGAGATTTCAAACAAAGAAGACAAGTTTTCTATTCTTCACTCCCCTCACACTGTGAATTAGTGTAGCAAAATAAAGATTAGATAACTCATTTTATCTGCCCTTCTGAAATGGAGTGAATGGGAGATACCCAGCAGTCACCAGTTTTTCGGTACTTCTAAGATGCTGAAGCAATTCTGAAATCCCTCTGGCTTTGCTGCCTTGGGGCTCTGTTTCTCCCTGGGAGGACCTGCCTATTCCACGGTTTATTTTCCCCTCTTGGCACCACTCCTTGGCAGCCTGTCTTTTTCCAGTACCCCCCTTGACCTCATCTGTTAAATAAAAGTTACAAGAGGCCATTGTTGTGGAGTAAACTTCTATACTAGGCCTCAATAGACTAGGCTTACAACTGAAATGGAGTCACTTGTGAAAAAGTTTTGGGTCACAAGTCTAAACTAAGTAGTTTATCTGACTTTCTGAGAAATCAAGATTAGAGAGGTAACAGCCAAATTTTCCTACAGGCCAGTGTCAATCGGCATGGTAGTGAAGTTTCCTCTGTCTTATTCTTTATGCAAAAGAAGTAACTTGATGTTAACCTATCAGTTATTTTTCTATTGTTTTGTGTCCCTGTCCCTGCCTTATAAGGAAAGCAACTTTGAAATGACCAGTTTACTTTTTGTTCATTTGTTTCTGTGTTCTTCAGCCTTTTCTGTCTATAAAGCCAACTTCCTTTGCTCAGACCACTGGAACATTTGTTCTGTTGTGTCCCATCCTAGAACTGAAAATAAAGTCAGGCTGGGGTTAATTGTGCTTAGTACACCCAAGGGCCTAGGTTTGATTCCCAGTGGGGGAAAAAACTCATTGTGGAAAATAAAATCAAAACTAAATAGTTCTCATTTTGTGCTTTGATAGGTCCAACATGTACACTGAAGAATGTGCCTTCTTTAGAAGCCGAGCAGCTTTGACTATCTTCTGGCTTAGAGAAATGAGTACTCCACAGTTCTTTTGGGTCTTGGACCATTTTTCCAGCCATTTGAGTTCAGGCTTATGGTTTTCTTGGCAGTATACCTCTTTTTCAAAAGTAAAGCTGAACTACATGTATGTGCCACTGTACCTGGTTTAAACTCAGTTTTAACATTATGGTTCAAGTTTAGTTAATGAATTCTGCTGAGGGAAGGGAAGTGGAAGGCTCTGGCATTTGGTGTCTCCTTTGGATTTGTTCTGTATTCACTGCAGAGCATTTGACAGCACATTAACTTTCCAAGATGCTTTTAAATAATGTCAACCTGTTCAGGTACCTCAGCCCTGTTAATAGCAATAAAAATAATTGTGATAGAGATTCACTTAGCATTAGATAAATATCTGAAACAAATCAAGTACTTATATACCTAGAAGCAAGCCTTTATTTTTCAGACCTTGGCAGGAGATGTAGTTATTTTTGGACCTGCAGGGGCCATGGTTCCTCTTGTGTAGTATTCCTACACCTGCAGACTTGGAACCATTGGGGAATTTGGGCACAGGAACTTACACCATCAAATTAAATCAACATCTATGGGAAAGGAGACCAGAAATGAGAGTTCAAAGCTTTCCAGATGACCTTCACTCACATTAGGCCTGAGAACTTCTAGGCATTCAGGAAAGAGAGTTTCTCTGCTTAATACAAAAAGAAATAGATGTAACACAAATAATTCTTACATTTCTGTCTCCTTAGGGATAATCAGGTCTGCTCATCATCTCTCAAAGTTCCCTTTCTCTCCCTTTCTCCTTCCTAAATATTGTGGACCTTGTGGTTTAGAGACCAACTCTTGGTATACCCAGACCTCTCTTGGCACATCCCGTGTAGCTGATTTTTCCTCTGTGATTGGAACAGATTGGATTCTTTGGCCACAAATCTGATTAAATAGCATTTGGGAGCTTTTATATATGTAAAAACATACATATCTTTAAAACTGGGACAGCACTCATCTTGGCAAGATACTGAAGCCTCAAGAAGCACAATTAAGACTGGCATAGGGAATTGCAGAATCATGTTTCTCATCTCACTCAATCCTGAGGCCAACTCATTCATTGAGTCGAGTGTGGGCAGAGTCATGGGCATCACTGGCCTCATGAATTTCTGTGCCTTATAATTGAATTCAAAGAAATTCAATATTAAGTGCATTTTGTTCTTGAATATTCAAAAATTAAACTTTTTTTTTTCACATGTATAGGATTTATTAGCACTCTCTTTCTGTCTTCTAGCATTCCCATGGTTCGGCATGGATATCGGTGGAACTCTGGTTAAGTTGGTCTACTTTGAACCAAAGGATATTACAGCCGAAGAGGAACAAGAGGAGGTGGAGAACCTGAAGAGCATCCGGAAATATTTGACTTCTAACACAGCTTATGGGAAATCTGGGATCCGAGACGTCCACTTAGAACTTAAAAACCTGACCATGTGTGGGCGCAAAGGGAACCTGCACTTCATCCGCTTTCCAAGCTGTGCCATGCACACATTCATTCAGATGGGCAGTGAGAAGAACTTCTCCAGCCTCCACACCACCCTCTGTGCCACAGGAGGTGGGGCTTTCAAGTTTGAAGAGGACTTCAGAATGGTAGGTCAGGCTTGTCTCTGTTAAAAGCTTCTCACATTCCATAATCGTGGTATTCCATGCTTGAGAGCAAGTCTACTAGCCTTGGGACTTGGACAAATTTACTTTAGTTCTGTACCTCAGTTTCCTCATCTATAGCTCCTACCTCGTAGAATTGGTACAATAAGGCTTAAATAAACTGGCTTCAGTGACACACACCTGTAATCTTAGCTGCTTAGGAGACTGAGACAGGGAGAGCACATGTTTGAGGCTGGCCTGGGCAACTTAGACTCCACCTTTATAAAGTTAGTAAAGGAAAGGAAAAAAACAAGAAGAATTAAATGAGATATAATATTTATGTGGTACTTAGTAAGTACTCAATATATACTAGTTATCATCATCATCTTCATTTCTTTTACAGTTCATGCTATGTGCTGTCCTAAAGACAAAATGATATAAATCCCTTTCTAAAGTATATATTTCAGTTAGAGTTTCCCACAGACTTTTACTACAAAATGATGGTGCTGGTTTCATGTCTATATCTGTATCTATATGTATATCTGTATCTTACTGAGGCCCACAGGAAGGCTTTCTGTAAATCCTACTGTAAATTACTTCTTTCTACCTATTTATTCTTGTGTCTTTTTTTATATTCAGAGGTTTTGCTCACAAATAAATATGAAATCTTCAATATTATTTGTAGATAAATTTGTTTATTGGTGAATCCCATTTAGGGAATATGATTTTTTGTAATAGGGATACTGCTACGTGCAGATGGGCAGTATATGTCAGTATGCACTGCCTATTTAGATTTGACAAATGCTGTTAAATGTAAGATATAGACAAGTAAGATGAAGTGCAAAGTTTTTTATTTACCCGTCTCTTAACATCTATGTGTTTCATTTTTCCCATGTCTTGTAGTCAAGATAATAATCTTTATATTGCCTAATTTCTTCTCACAGAGTAAAGTGAAAATAAAGTTAAGCAATAAATAGATGTAGATAAATCTTGGAAAATAAAGGGAGCTAAATTTTAAAAAAGATTGAACATACAAGAAGGAAAGATTGGAAGATTTTAGGATTAATTTTATCATAAAGTTGAATATATACTGAGGTAAGTATAAAATACATTTTCTCAATGGATCAATAATCCTAGCTACCAGGGAGTCTGAGGCAGGAGAATTGCAAGTTCAAGTGCAGCCTGGGTAATTTAGTGAGATCCTGTCTCATAATTTTAAAAGGGATGAGGTTGTAGCTTAGTGGCTGAATGCTTGCTTACCGCACCTGAGGCCCTGGGTTTAATCTCCAGCACCACAAAAAGCAAACAGAAATTATATATTATTTTCTCAAAGCCTGTGGTATCATTTACTGCATTTTGTGATAGAAGTAATGTAACCTACTCTTGCTATAAAGTCTGTCATCGGTGAATAACAAACCAGCACATTCTTCATAGTATTTAATATAGCTATAAATATGAATTTTATTTGTGTCATCAAACATAACACCATTTACCTCATTGATTTTAGTTAAGTAATTTCTATAGGACTCTGTCAATACAGAGCCCTAGACAAGTATCCTAAGTAAGACCGATTATCGTCAGGTTTTGGCTTTTTACTTCTGTGTCCCCTTTTTCCTACCCAGCAGTGGATTTTGATACTACCACTTAATTAAATAACCCATAGGATCTTTTTCACACCCCACTAGTTCAATGACCAGGTTTGAAACTGAAAAGATTAAGGTCCATGGACATGAGAACTAAATTTGAGTCCCTAATTGAAAAAGGGTTGAACGTGAATTCTAGTACTGTTTCTGCATTTACCTAGGTGGGTACTTCGGGGAAGACAGCCCTCCTGTGGGGCATGTATGTCCTTTGCAAAAAAGTTGGATGTAGGGTAGAGAGAGGAGGGAGGATTTCTAGGACATCAGAATTGGAAGTGAACCCTGGAGATGATCAATTATAGCATGCTTGTGTGATGAGCATGAGGACACTGAGGCATATGCATGACATGCATGAAAACACTAAAGCTTACAGGATGATCAAGAGCTTCTACATTAGTAATGCCTCCTAAGTAAGATCCAGGTGTTCTGTGAGCTCACCAGTCACTCAAGGACACAGTGCCTATTTCCACTGGAGAGCCTAACTTGAGTAAGGTGACTTAGGACATTTATGCAATCTCTATCAGTGCCTCCATCCCTCTCCTGGGGTAATGTACGTCCTGGGAGAAAGTTACTCAATAAGTGTTGGCCATGAGCAAGTGTGTTTCTCAAGGTTCTAAACTCGGAAATGTCATACTCTCCTTCAAGCAGTCTCCTGGAGGTTAATGAGTAGATTGGAACAGGGAGCACATCTGGAGTATTTACTAAATAGTCTAGCCAGCTTAGGTGTTCATCTATGAAAGCAAATTCCCTGGGCTTCCCTTCTGTTTCTGTGTTCAGTGTTGGCCAAAGTGAAAACATAATTGAAAGAGACATCTCTTTCCATATCCTGTGTGACACTGCACTAAATAATGTGCCTGTATGATTCCAAAGTATGTCAGGATGAGTAGGTTTTACCATCCTCTTTCCTAAGCATTTATTCACTCACTTAAAAAATGATTTATCACGCTGCTTCTCTGTGCTAAGTACTGTGAAGAGCAAAACAGAGCTCCTGTCCTCCCTGCCGCCCGCCTTGAGCTTATATTCTAGTAGAACAGATAGTCATAATCAAATCCATAAGGCAATATAGGATCATCAAATGGTGCTAAGTGCTGTGAAGGGGAAAGTAAAAGCAGAGTAAGTTGGATAGGGAGTTTTGTGATGAAGTCACAATGGCAGAAAGATCAGAAGTAATAGAGCAAAACCACAAAGGTCTGGGAAAGAATATTTTAGGCAGACAGAACAGCAAGTGCTAGGGAATTTAGGTGTGCAAAATACAAATTCTCTTTTTTTGGAATAGAAAATTGAATAGAATAGAAAATTATTCCTTAATTGGAAAGGATCAATATATACTATTGTGTATTTTAATTTAATAAACAATAAAACAGTGCATATACATAAAGTTCTGTTACTGTTATTTTATAAAACCACTGTTTTTGGTGTAATGAACTTGGCAGATAGGAATTTTAAAAAGCCACCTGAGTAATGAGGGCTAGGCAAAAAATATGTAAACAGAATAGTTAGCAATTATTAGGTGTGATGTATCCTTGTTATATGTAGTAAATGTCTTAAATCCTTAAATAATGTTAACTATTCTACATCCCATTTAGAATGTACAAGAAAGAGCCATAAACCATGAAACAAGTATTAAATTAGACCTCTATGTAAATACTTTCAATTGGACAAAGTTACATTTCGATTTTATTTCATTTTCCTTCTCTCCCTCCCTTCATTTCCTTTTCTTTTTTTAACATTTTAAGATCACCATTCCAAAGTTATGACTAGCAAAATTTTAAAGTTATGACTAGCAAAATTTAGTTTTCAAAATTAGTGATATACTTAATCTAACTTTAAGTAGCCTACAACATTGATTAGTCAGTGAGGAAACCCATGCTTTAAAAAAGTGGTCCTCCAGTTGGGGAATCCTACATGGGTGTACACTAAGACACAGAACACTGTAGGTTTCTGCTCATTTTGTATTTATTCCCACTATATTTTGTAAGTTTTGTTTTAAAGAACTCAGCAGAATTTGTTCTTTATTAGTCATAATATTTTTATCCATTACCATACTTCTTAATTTCAACAAGAATATTCTTAATAATACAAAGCATTCCTAACATCAAACAATATTTATAGAAAAAATAGTCATCCTTTCTGCCCAGGTAGCTCTTTATTCCAGTTGATACTTATGAGTTTTGTTCAGTTCAAAGTTAATATTATTTGTAAATTATAAAAGATTCTTAATAATGTACTTAAATTATAAGATGTTCTGTCTTAGTAACTGGCTCATAGCAGGGGAAAAAAAGATACCCAACACCCACGGGTTAAAGGAAGAAAGGTTTATTTTGACTCAAAGCTTTTAGAGGACTTCATCCGTAGTTGACTGGCTCCAAAGCAGGAGGGGCATGGTAGAAGGCTGTGGTGGAGGAAAGGTGCTCATACCATGGCAGCCAGGAAGCAAAGTGAAGGGAGAAGCCTTACTGCACATTCAGCTATAGAGTCATCATAGATTAATCCACTGACAACTATGGTGCCTTCATGACCCAATCACTTTCTAAAGCTTAGCCTTTGCACACTTGAGCCTTTTGGGGGACATTCAAGACCTAAATCATAATACATCCCCTTTGAATAAAAAGGATATAAAAACAGTCATTTGATTAATGTGAGATTTAGAACAGAGGAAAAGATTTTCTGATTGTTTTCATCAATTTTAAGAAGGCCTTATTCCAGATACTCCAAGAGAACAGCCCTAAAATGTTAGTAATGGTGGTGGGAAAAAGATTATCATGAAAGGATATGATAACTATGAGTATGTGGAATCTGATTGGACCGTTCAAGTACATTTATTTATTAGGTTGGTTCTTATTAATCTAGGGACTGATTTGTGATATTACGGGTTCTAAGGTTTGGTAGACTCTGTCATTTTCATTTCATTTCATTTTCATTTCATTTTCCCTTCTGGCTTGACACTTGACCAGTCATACATGGCCCCTTTCATCATTGGCTGGGGGAAGAAAAGCCATTTATGAGTTCTTTTTTAAAAAATACATTTAATACTCACTGAACTTACTTAAAATTCAGTTCTCTCAGGTTTCTGTTACATCTCTTTGTGAAAAGAAATGAAACTTGCATATAATTTGTATTTCAGAATGAACCATTTTTTGTACACATTGTTCTTGATTTAGTAATATACTAATAGCCACTCAATTTGATTGATGGTGCCAGTGTCCCCAAAACCGCCATGGAAAACTGGGCATAGGTACATAGGATAGCTGTATTCTCAGCTGTTTGGAGGCTGAGGCAAGAGGATCAAAAGTTTGAGGCCAGCCTGGACAGCTTAGATACTAGCTCAAAATAAAAATAAAAAGGACTGTGTATAGAGCCCAGGCTTAGAGTGAGTGCTTGCCTAGTATGTGTGAAGCCCTGGGTTACAAAAACAAAAACAAAAAGCATTGTAAGAAATATAATGTATCATACAGATTTGTGTATTACTCATTTCTGAAACAGTTTGGTGACTCGTTTCTTTGGTATAATTAAGACGTATCACTTGGAGTAGGTACGTAAAATCCTCCCAGGGAATAGGTATGAAACTTTCTGGAATATCTTTTACCAGATTTATTTTTTTTTATTTAGTTATTTAGTTATTTTTAACTTACTGAACTAAAGCATATAAGGAGACCCTCTTGCAAATATATCCTGAGCATGTCTGTATTTAGGATCCACTTTTTTTCTTTCTTATGTTAGTATGTAGGGAATCCATAACCAACCTCTAAAAATTAGTGTTTATATTGGAAATGGTATTCCAAATGCATTTCAGTGTAAGATAAAAAACCTCAGTTATTTTACTTCTCACATCTATGGTAATTATAACTCGTGTATGTAGGACTATACAGTTTCCAAAGCATTTTCACAGTAGCATCTCATTTAATCCTTGAAATCATCCCTCTGAGTTAGCTAGGGCAGATGCCATTAGGCAGAATATATAACTTTATTAAACACTTGTTGGGGTGTGGTGATGGACTCATTTTCCAGATCTTTAGTGCTCCTCCTTTTATATCAGTGGTTCTCAAAGTGTGATGTTGGCACCAATGGCATCAGCTTTATCTAGGATGTTGCTATAAATGCAGTTAGAAATGCATTTAGAAATTCTCTGGGGATAGAGCCCAGCAATCTATGTTTAACAAATTCTTCTAGTTATTCTGGTGCACCTGAAGTTTGAAAACTCTACTGTACCCATTTTTGCTAGGGTGACTTTGGTACCAGGCAAAAGAATATTAGTTTGTTGGGCTGGGGATTTAGCTCAGTGGTTTTGCTGCCTGCTGCACAAGCACAAGGACCTGAAAAAAAAAAAAAACAAATATTGGTTTTTATAGCCGTAATTATTTTTATTATCTCTTTTACTTGCCTATCATTGGGATTCTGAGTATGTCACTTAGTCTGCTGGTCCGTAGTACCATATTTTATCTGCAAAATGGGTAAATATAGTAGCTTCTTTATCAAAATCCTACAGACAGGATCTATACAGTTTTTGATTAGCTTCCATTCTTTATATAGAATTTGAGACTTGTGGCAAGGCTAGGTTTGTTATTTTTAAGTTTGTGGAGTGGTTTAAACTTAATTTGGAATTCATAGAATTTATGCTCTCCAAAAATGCTCCCCAAGGTCACACATTCATGACCCACTCAGACACACCCAAAAGTCTACTTTACTAGTCTCCTAAACATCTTTCAAACAAGTCAAATTGACAAACAAGATTAACCATCAAAAGTCTGCTTGACACCCAACACATCTCCTTATACCATATTTAATCTCCTAATAGAGGCAAAAGCAAGGTCATAATTCTTCCTAACATGTGGTAACTATCTTACATACAAGCAAAAACACACCCAATTCCTTCCCTAAATTCTCAGAAGTTCCAGCATTATTCAAAAGCCCAACTCCAAAGTCTCATGTGAAACTCAAGGCAAACTCTTAGCTATGAGCTCTTTAAAAAGAAGAGAGAGAGGAAAAAAAGAAAAGTTATGTACTCCCAAGATACAATGGCACAGGATAAACATTTCCATTCCCAAAAGGAGAATAGGGGAATAGAAAGGAATAGGACCAAAGCAATACTGAAACCCAGAAAGGCAAACATTAAATCCTTTAGCTCCATGTTCACCATCCAGGGCATGTGTTAGATGATGTGAACCCCAAAGGGCCTGGGCAGCCCTGTTCCTATGGCCAATTGCAGCCCACATGGCCTCTGTCTTGGGCTGGCTATGCTTGCTATCTGCAGCTATCCTGGATAGGGATTCCATTTTCTTAGCATCTCTGATTTCCTGGAATCTCTACTGGAGCTTTGGATCTATCTTCATAGCTTCATGCACTGCTCTTTCAGGGGCCTCTGGCGGGGACTTTAACCCTGTGACACACTGCCTGATCACCCAGGCCTTCCATTAAAATCTGAGACCCTGTAACACTTGCATTCTGCATGCCTATGAAACCAGTGTCACAGGGAGAATGCCAGGATCTACTGACTATTTAAGAAGCGGCTAGGCCTCCTTGCATTGTGGCTGTAGTGGCTTCTGAATGCTGGATAACTGAGCGTGATGAAATGTATCCCAGGGAACTAATTCCCTTAGTGGTCCTTCTGCAATAGGGAGGCCAGAGGTTCTCTTCTCACTTGATCTTAGCCAAAAGGCCAAGAAGTGATTGGAGGTTCTCTTCTCAAATGAAAGGTTTATATTTTTGACCCTGAGCCTTCAATGGATGGGGTCTTGCTGATTCCTGTGCTGCTCTCAAGTCATCTTTGGTGCTGTCCTGGTGCAAAGCACTTGCTTTCTTTTGAATAGTGCTCGTCTGTTCAGCAACCACATTTTCCTTGGCCCCAACTTTACAAGAACTTCTTTTCAGGTCAGACTGCAAGTTTGTTTCATCTTTGTGCTCTGCTTTTTGCTCCTGATTCTAAGTATAAATCTAGCTAAAAACAGCCAGCAGTACCTATGCCACTGCCTGAACATTGGCTTCCTTGAGATTTCCTCCACCAGAGCAATTAATCAGTCACTCTTAAACTGAGCTTCACACAAAGTTTTAGGGCATGGGCAAAATGTAGACAGAATCTTGTATATAATGTAACACACATGTCCTCTAGAAAATTCCCAGTAGAGTCCTCATTCCCACCTGAAACCTCATGTAGTCTTCCTCGTCTGTATTCCTATCAGCCCTCTGGTCTTCTGAGCCTCCACCAGAAGAACCTAGAAATCTCTGCTTGCAGTCTTCTAGACCTTCACTAGCCCACATTTCCAAACCTTTCCAAACTCTTCCTGCAAACCAGTTTCAAAGGCTTCTGAACCACATGGTTAGGTATAGTTACAGCAACAACCCCACTCTAGGTACCAGTTTTCTGTAGTCAGATTTTCACCACTGTGATTAAATACCTGACAAAAACAATTTAAGGGAAGAAGAGTTTATTTTGGCTCACAGTTTCAGAGATTTTACTCCATGGTCAGCTGGCTGCAGGTTATAAATATTGTAGCATAAAGGAACCATGAGGAAAATCTCCTCAATTTATGACATCTGGGAAGCACAGGGAGCAAGGAAGAGTCAGAGAAGAAGAAGCCAGAGACCAAACATAGTGCCTAGGCCATATTCCCATGACCTACCCAGAAATGTGCTTAACTAACCTTCTAGGGATCTCTCAAGCTGATCAAGTTGATAATCAAGATTGACCATTGTAAGCTGCCCAACTTCATATGAAAAGTTTATTTCGCTCACAGTTTTAAAAGCTGAAAGTCAAACAGCAAGGTGGCAGTCCTAGAGAGGCTCCTTTGGCAGATAACTAGGTACAAGTGCAGAGGGCCATCACATCTCAAATTATGAGAGAGACTCAGGGGTCAGGGTCATATAACATTTCACTCTCATAGGAACTCATTCCAGGAGACCAGCGTATGCTTCTGAAGGCAGCACTGCCAATATCTAAGGACCTCTGAACATTTATGTCAACTCCTGTATCTCCACACTAGGGACTATACTCCTAACACGGGGACCTTTAAGTGACAGACAATATCCAAAATTTATCAACTATATATAAAATTGGTAATATGGAATAAAACACGTATTTTGACCTTCAGTATGTAAGTAAAAGTTATCAAATTGCTGTCAACATTTTAAAAATTAAAAGATTTCACATAAAAATCTGGATTTCTGACTCCTGAAATCCAGATCTTGAAAACTAGGATTGTCTGACAAGAGTGGGGCCTTATTACCACATGGCAACAATGAGCTACAGATGAATTGTGAATATGTGCAGGTTGTCTTTTTGACATAGTTCCTTCCCATCATTCCTTTGTTTACATGCTAATCAAAGGCTTCACTTCTCTATGTTTTCTTATTGTCTTATTTAGGCATTTCTATTTGTGAACTCTGATACAAAAAAAAAACCTCACAAAAACAACAACAAAAAACCAAACTCATACCAAAGATAGTGTTTCTCCTTAGCTGGGATATTTACACCCTGCTTTAAGATATCCACAAAGTTAATTCAGGTTTATTAACAAACTACAAAGTCTGGCAATTAATTCTCAACTTGTTTTGAATTTCACATGGCCTATTTAAAAATCCAGGTGGCAATTTGACTCATTATCCATACTTGGGAACCTGTTCTTTTTCTTATAGGTCTCCATGAAAGTGATCAATGTCTTTGTTTCCACTTTAAACAAAGGGGGCTTCATGACCTTGGGCTTCAGAAATATCCATCCCTCAGTAAATTGTGTAGAAGAGATATTTGTTTGCTACTACCACTTTATTTGCAAATAATTTTGAGGTGAAAGATGAGACAACAGTGTTTCCTTTCAGATCAAAGTTGTATGTGCTTAGTTTATTTGCCTTGACAGGTTTTGCTTTTTCAACAGTGTAGATTTAGGCTTCTCAGATGGACAGACTGTGTCTCTGTTGATGTTTATGATTGGACCCTGGGCTTGGATGTCAATATTGTTGATGAACCTCTGATTAATTTTTAAGCAGGTTAACCTATGGTCCCAGGACTGGCTGATGAAATCTCTACTTTTCAACTTGGATGATCCATGAAGTGATAACTTTCCCTGTTGTATTTAATAAATATTTATGAAGCAGTGATTAGGGGGTAGGTGTTTGAGCATGGTACTGATATGCACCTGATGAACTGGAAAACAAGCCAGTTGTGAAGAATGTTGTAAGTGCAATGAACACTGTGGAATCAAAGGGGATTGAAGAGGTAGTATTTAGCCTCCTATGTCTGATAGTCTTTCAGGTCTCTAATTATTTTTATACCTAGAGCATTGCCCTCTTAAAATATATGTACTTATATGCATTTTATCCAAAGGGTTCACTAGATAAAAAATGAAATATTTGAAGCCATTCATACAATACATTTATTCTATCACCAAGAGTCATTTAGAGTATTTATTTCCATGTATCATGAATACTTCTACCACCTGGCTGTTACCTATTCTAACTAATTTGCTTTGCCTGTATTTTTAGTCAGTTTTGTTAAATAGGAAATTCAGTTGAACGGCATGAAGTCAAAAGTTTTCTTCTAGATGTTTTTTTGGTAAAATATCTAAGTCTAGTATTTGTATAAATTGTTCCAGATCCCAGAAACAATACCCACTGTGGCAATGAAGACAACAGAATAGGGAATCACTGGGAGATATTTACTAGTTGTGTCACTTAGGGAGAGTTATTTAAGCTCTATAAACTTGAACCACAGAATAAGGTTAGTAGTGCCAACTTAACAAGATTTTACTGAGAAATTACATGATATCTTCTTTTATTGGTTGAGTTGCATGTTGGTGATATTTAGTTTAGTTTAGTTTGTTGTTGTTGTAGTTTTTTTTTTTCTCTTGGTCCATAGAAAATGATTATCAACATAGACTTCTGGGCCAGTGGTATATTCTTAAGGATCATGGAGTAAACTTTTGAGGATGCAGAGTGGTTTTTGTCCTCTAAGGCCAGCTTAAAGCAAATTCATTTCCTTTTTTTTTTTTTTCCCTGTACATAGGAGAGTGGAAGTTTTTATCTAATAAGAGACTCTAAAGACACTCTGAGGCCACCCCCACTAGTAAGCCCTTTGTACATGTGAAGCCCTGTGCAAACACTTCCCATATATTATTAGTACGTAATCTGTAATCTTCACTGCAATATTATGCAGAGGATATTATTATTCCCATTTTACAGATGAGTAACTGAGGTTTGAGAAGTTAAGTAACTCACCTTGAATCCTTCAGGTAAGTAAGTTTTAGAGCTACGATTTGAAGCCAGATCTGTCTAACTCTAGAGTCCTACCTTGGGGAAAAGGTAGTTATGCTCTGTGGGCTCAAAGATTCTCTCCAGTTCACAGGCCTTTGGTACCCTATGCTCTGTTGAGGAAGTATAGATTTTCATTGCTTTCTGAATATTCTCACTCTGCTCACCCTGTGAGAAAGATCTTTCTTTGCAGCATGCTGTATTAGCAGCATGCAACTGCTATAACAAATTACCACAAACTTGGCTTAAAATAACAAAAATATATTCACTCATAGTTCTCAACACCATAGTTTAAAATCAAAGAATTGTAACTTCTGATACTCTGGAGAGATTCCCTCTCTTGCCTTTTCCAGCTCCAGTGGTTGATGGCATCCCTTGGCCTATGGTGCAGCACTCCAATCTCTGCCTTAATCTTCACGTGTCTTCTGTGTCTTCTCCTCTGTGTCTTTCTATCTTTCTTGTGTATCTTTTGTAAAGATTCTTGTCATTAGAGTTAGTGTCCACCCTGAGGATCTAGGATGGCTTCTTCAAGATCTTAATAAGATCTGCAAAGACACTTTTTCCAAATAAGATCACATTCTCAGGTTCTAAGAATTACGACATGGATGGGGCCACCATTCAACCCACTACACCTACTAAAGGATCCTATTCCAACAACCAGGCAAGTTCCTGTAGCACAGCTACTTTTCCATGGGATTGACAGATTATCAGCAAGATTTTACAACCTGATTTTTCAAGGATGTTTTCATGTTTTTGAAGTGAATGAGCCAATATTAAGTCCAGCTAAGGCCTCTGAGGCTTCCTCCAAGGTGGTCTCAGCATCTCACAAGGTTTTGTTCTCTTTCAGATTGCTGACCTGCAGCTCCATAAACTGGATGAACTGGACTGTCTGATTCAGGGTCTCCTTTATGTCGACTCCATCGGCTTCAATGGCAAACCGGAATGTTACTATTTTGAAAATCCCACAAATCCTGAATTGTGTCAAAAAAAGCCATACTGCCTTGATAACCCATACCCTATGTTGCTGGTTAACATGGGATCAGGTGTCAGCATTTTAGCAGTGTATTCCAAGGACAACTATAAAAGAGTTACAGGGACCAGGTAAACATATTTTCTGCTAGGTGAACCTCTTTGTGCTTAAACCCAGGCCTCTTCCTTGATGACGATTGTATAGTAAAACACTACATTGAATTTATTTTAAAAAAAAATCTTGGCCTCCACAAACCAAAAAGGATTTATTGGATGATATTTTAAAAGAGTAAGATAAAAGTTAATAAGACATAGTCTTTGCCTTTCTGTAAATTATGAGCAGGATGAGGGAAGAAGGGTTCTGCACATTAGAAGTTTACCAACAGGGTGGTATGTATTAAGTGCCAATGGACTGGTAAGGACAATAAGTCCAATAGAAGCCAGATAGAAGTGTGCTTGGCATGGTCAAAGAAGGCTTTGGAGAAACCTTTTTTTAAAATCTCATTGGTCCCTAGCACAAGATGAATTGTTTGAATTAATATATCATTCCAAACATCAAATAAAACAAGGTTTACAAAGAATGCATTTTCCCTTCATGTAAATGCTTCAGCTGAAAACTAGAATAGTAAGCCTAGTTCATAGGGAATTTGGGGATGCCGTAGACAGGAGAACAGTCCTATGACTACAGTTTGTCCGAATACTTTTGATTTTTAGTACACATACCTGAAGGCCCATATGAGGGCAAATGGGCTCAGCTTTCTGTTAATGTGGATTCAACATGAGAAGAGGATCTGTTGACAAATATCTTTGAGAAACCATAGTGTAAACAAAATTAGTCAAGTTTTCCTTACTAAGACATTTCTCTAACTTATTGGACCACACAACTCATTCTTTTTTCTTAAGTTCTTTTATTGGTACATTTTAGGTATACAATTCGTTTACATTTATCATTGGGTGCTTGTACCTGTACATGATGTATCTTGGTTCTTATTTTTTCTCCATTACCTGTGTGCCCTTCACCCACTCCACCCTTCCCTATTTACGTAGACATCATTTCCATTTTTTTTCTTTTCTCATAGTTCTTCCTTTCCCTTCTTTCCTTTCCCCTTCCCCTCTCTTCACCCCTATGTCTTTGTACCTTTTTTCCTATTTCAAATTATCAGTTATTCATTTTGATCACTTTAACCCTTGTTTACACTATCAGTTTCTCACACTAGAGAAACTATTTGGTATTTACACATGAGTGTCCTATTTATTTCACTTAAGACTATGGCCTTGATATGCATCCATTTAGCTATAAATGACTAGTTTTCCATTCTTTATGGCTAAGTAATACTTCATTTTCTAAAAAAACCACATCTTCTTTATCCAGTTTCCAGTTCACACAACTCATTTTTAAAGGAATAGCTTAAGGAACTAGTGCCATATAGTCTGTGCTTGGGACATGATATTGAAACCATTGTTTTTGATAGATATCATGTTATTTCTCTGCATTTCATTATCCTCATTTCTGCCATGAATGCTGTTGTCTGGATGGTTCCTATAGCTTTTCTAGAACTGAAATTTTGTAGTACTACTCCCCATTAGGAGGTGAACTCAGCTTTTCTGTGTTTTTCATGGCTTATGATGGATCCATAAATCAATCGTTTCCCCATTGAGGAGGGAAGATGAGTTCCCCAGGAGATATTAGACAATGTCTGGAGATATTTTTTGGTTGTCACCACTGGTGGTGGGTTGCTACTGGCATCTAGTAGGTTGAAGTCGGGGATACTGCTAAAATAGTACAATATGCAGGGCAACTCCTCCAACAACAACAAATTATCAAGCTCCAAATGTCAGTAGTGCTGCTGTTGAAAAACCTTGTTTTACACGTGTTGCACATGCACACACACACACACAAACTGAAGCCTGCTCAGATTCAGAGTATAGGCTGTGTTTTGTCAGTTAATTACTACTAGGCATACATTTTCTCATTGAGAATACAGAAGCTTATGTACTTTCTCAAATGCTCAGACAAAACTGACCCCATGTCCATTTAGAACTGTCAGGAGTATCACAGACAGGAATATTTCAGCTGAGCTGGTTTTATCTTAAAGACTGATCTTATAAAGGTAAAACTTTTAAGAAATTTCAGACTTCCTCCCACAAAGAGTAATTGAATTGTTAAAGCTAGTCCCAAGGAACAACAAGCTAAACATGTTCCACAATTAGAGATATTTACAGTTTTACTGATGAATACAACACAGGTACATTCTCAAACATGGAAACTGTAGGGATCTGGATCCTCTTAAATAACTGCTAAGAAGCTATTGCAATGTTTGGCTTCTTTTACAGAGGTAATAATACTCGTAAATTCTAGTTATTGCTAAATGCTCATTAATGACCAGTATCCTGCAATCATGAACAAATCCTGTCTGGGTGCCCAAGCTTCCTTGTAAGCTCTTTCTTCAAATAGTGGATATCAAAACATGCCTCAGGAGTCTGAAGGGTAATATGTGCCTCTCAGGGGCATCCCCAGGCAGTAGACGGGAAGGAAACCTCAAGTCTGTGGAGCCCCTGATCTTTGTTTAACCAGAATTATTCTGCCAAAGATTTCTTTTGGTCCAAGTTTAAAAACCTAAGTTATAAACTGCTGTGGTTAAGAGTGAACATCAATGTGTAAAACACGCTTTGGGAATCATTTTAAGCTTTATGTTTAAGGTTTAAGCTTTATGTTTTGAACTTATAGTTATAACTCCAAGTTTTTGTTACTGTATTATACCATATTTTCCCATCATGTCATTACAGAATATCAGACTTCTTTTAAACATTATTTTAAAAGATCTGCTTTTGTGTAATTTTATTGTATCACATATTGGATACCAACATTTTTTTTTCCTGATGGCATCATCCTAATTTTAGTATGGAAGCTACTGGAAAAAATAATACCTCACAGTTGAGATTGGTAGAATGTGTAGTCTTTTAAAAGAAGAATGTAAAAATCTTTAATAAAAGTAGCAGTACATCTCATCTGCTCATTTGGAATTCATTTTAAGGGCATGACCATCAGTGATCAATGTTCTGCAATTCTCACCAATTATGAAAATGAGTAACTGAAGATTTCTTCTACTTTCTAAAATATTTTAATATGATGAGTAATGATAATTCTCTGATTTTTTCTACAAACATTTTTTTGTCTCTGACATACTGAAGGTTTTACTGTAGCTGGCAAAACAAACAGTTGTGTCTGATTGTAGCAAGGCACTCATTTGATTAAATAATGGTTTACAAGTTGAGGATATTAATAAAAGTGCTAGGAGACTCTTGGTTCTTCTATGACCTTGCATTCTTCCCTCCTATTTGCAGTTGTCTCAGCTGTGCTAATGCATGCTTGCTTTCCCCATTCAGCTCTTTATCTGGAGTCACCTGTCATTTTCCAGTCGTACTTGCCCCTTTTCACTACACCAGCACATCAGTTGATGAGTTACCTTCTTTCTAAGTCAGCCAGTATCTTCAGTTGCCTGCCTTTCGAGTAGGTTGTTGAATACTTTAAGATGAATCCTTGTTGTTCAAATAAAGATTATTAGAGGGCGGGGGATTTAGCTCAGTGGTTCCGTCACCTGCCTCGAAAGCGCAAGGACCAAAGTTCGATCCCCAGTGCCAAAAAAAAAAAAGAAAGATTATTAGGAATAGTAAAAGGTACTGAGAAGCTAGAAAAGTAAGCAAAGACTTCTTTTAAAAAATATAAAAAGGAGAAAACACAACAAATCTAGATGGCAAACAAACCCTAAGATATTTCCATTAATTAAAACACAGCAGGGAGGATGTAACTCAGTGGTAGAGTGTTTGTGTGGAATAGGGCAGGCACTGGTCTCTAGTAGCACACACACAACCCATATTTATCTTTGTGGGATAGCATAATATACCATATTAAATATAAATGCAGATAACTTTATTAGAACAAATCCAGACTTCCTAGCATGACTGATTTGTCACTGTAAAAATTTATACAGAGTTCTTTGTTTTCTTATGCCCCTGCACCCACAATTTAGGTAACTGCTACTGACCATGGCTAGCTACATAATTTTCCAGGAACCCATAATTTCAGTCAAGAAGCATTGTTTTGTTTTCACTTTGTTGGCAATCAAATCCAGAGCTTTGAACATACTAGGCAAATAATCTAACAATGAGGTATACCCTCAGCCCCAGGATATTTTTGAATAAGAAATATGGTTTAAAACTATTACCTACTTTTGTTATGAGTTAAAGAACTATATACATGCCCATCTATAATCTAATACTTCCTTGTTAAGCTTTACTGGCAATAAACATCATCTACCCTTAATTTTCTTATTTATAAATTTAGTTAAAAATAACCTTAATCTCAACTTAATGTTTTTCTTAGAACTAAAAGCCAATACCCAAAAGCAAATTGGGTCCTCAGAGCCAGTTGTTCTTTGGGATTTCAGAACTAATTTATATAAGCAACTTTCTTATGTTTATTCTTCCACTTGGTAAACAAAAGGTCAAACCTGTGTTCAGGTTTAGGAATCAGAGCTCCTTTTCCTTCTAGTGATAGCTTTACCCTGACTCTGTTTTTCTTTCTACCAGGTAACTTTGATATTAACATACAATTTAGTTGATTCTCAACTACTATAACTTGTAATTTTATTTTAAAAAGACTATTTTAGAGGAATTTTCCCCAAAACAATTGAAATGTTTTAAAACAGTTCAAGCATTGGAATCTTTTTGTGACCTTTGTTACTACTTTTTACTCTTGGGTGGTAAGTAAAGTATCGGTAACCTTTTCTGAAGTTTACCAGAAAAAAAACTCCAACAGGACATAGATTCATAATTTTGTTTTCAAAATCTGAGGTGGAATGACAGAGTCAAGCAGGAGATCAGGCAAAGTCAAGCAGAAGACAGCCTTTGGGCTAGTTGCTGCTGGCAGCATCCTAGTTCCATTTTGTCACCAGAGAGTTTGGCTCTATAGTTGTGAATTATGGTCACACTTTTTTTCTTGTTATTTGTATTTAGCTATATGTGTTGGTAAAAATATCCGTCATTTCTCTGGTTATTTGCTGCTTTGAGACCACCCGAATAGAGGAGAACGTGATTTGCCCCTGTTTTACAGGTGGAAGACTGAATGCAGTGTTTAGCTTAGTGGCTAGTTGAAGGTCTCACAATCAGTGAGAATGTTTCTTCAGTTTTGTTCTCAAATTTAGGGGCAAGTTTTCTTTGTTGTTTAATTTTAGTTTCTGCCCTCTTTTCTTATCTGATCTATCATAAAGTTCTTTTGCAATCTACCACTTTAATTCAAGTGCCCCTTTGCTTTTCTTCTGTTTTTCTTGACCAATATTGATAGTCTTAATGTAGCTGGGGACTTGGATGGGCATATCTTCAAGTAAAATTTAAAAATAAACCTTATTGTTCCTTCAGTCTTGGAGGTGGAACATTCCTAGGCCTATGTTGCTTGCTGACTGGTTGTGAGACCTTTGAAGAAGCTCTGGAAATGGCAGCTAAAGGCGACAGCACCAATGTTGATAAGCTGGTGAAGGACATTTACGGAGGAGACTATGAACGATTTGGCCTTCAAGGATCTGCTGTAGCATCAAGGTAGAGACTAAGTAGCTAGGAGCAGTAGTGATTAAACTTAGACCAGCCTCTCCACCCAGGCCATTCATTTAGTTATTTTAAAAGCTTTAACCTACTGGCATGGTGCAAGTATCTATCATATCAGATCTCAGACTTGAAGCACTGAGATATTTTGCTCTTGATGTTTGTGCTTAAAATAAGGCAACTTTGAAAGAAGGTTCTGGAAAACTGCAACCGTTTCCCCTGTTCCATTCTTAGCCAGATTTCTACAGGCATTAAAAGCCCCACTCTCATTAATGGCCATACTATTTTGTCCTTGTTAAGGAAGGACTGCCAGCCATTCATACTATATAATTCTGTCTGCTTATAAATTGTAGCAAAAATCAGGTCTTTTGAGCTTGAACAGTTATTCGGAGCTTTTCACAATACCATGGTAGAAGCATGAGTCCTGCTTGAGGATGATTTTGAACAATCTCACTGATATTTCCAACATAGCTTTGGCAACATGATGAGTAAAGAAAAACGAGAGTCCATCAGCAAGGAAGACCTTGCCCGGGCCACACTGGTCACCATCACCAACAACATCGGCTCTATTGCTCGGATGTGTGCACTGAGTGAGGTAAGGTCTTAACCTAGGGAAAGCCATGTGTCATTCTTACACATTATTTTTCACAGTGTGATTAACTGTGGTCTCCTATAAAACTGTGTGTACATCCTCAGGAAACCTGCCCTTTACTATGTAATCACACGTTACAGAGTGGGAAGGATGTGCATTGTAACTGGACACAGGATAATACATGATAAACTATTGAGCCATGGAAACATGTTAAAATTCCCACCCCTACCATAACCTCTGTAATATCATCATTGCCACATGCCCCTTGAAATGTGAGGAAAAGCTCTATCCTTGTAAATAATTGTAGATAAAATGCTTCCATTTACAATATTTGATATTCTCTCTGCTTTCAGCTTCTTTACAGTGTTGCCTTGTGGCATGGAGTTCAAGCAGCATTGTACAGGGCTATCAAAGCACAGAGAGCTTGCTACAGCCAAGGCCACCCAGAGCCCCAGGCACAAGAAGGTGTGGAGTTGGTGACAGAGGAAGCCTTATTAACATGTTTTAAAACATTGCAAAATGCCTTTTGAGAAAATGGACCTCTTCTCTGAATTATAAGACTTATAAAGTAGAACAACTCTTACTGAATTGTGTTAGGAGAACAAGAAAAGAAAGTTGGAGCATGGAACAAGACATAGGAGAAATATTAGAAAAACATAATAGATCAGCAATGGAGTTTTGAAGTATATAATTTTAATAGAAATATGACATACATATAGAAGAAAGCTAAAATCATAATTGTACAACTCAGTGAATTTTCACAGATGCACATCTGCATAGTCACCACTTTGATCAAGTATCATTACAGATACTTAGAAACCCTTTGAAGGGCCCTCAAGAAGAGTGAATAAGGAGCCAAGATGAATAGTGGAGTTTTGGATACAAGGCATTCTTTATAATGGTTAGGTGCTAGCCCTGCCTTTGAGCTTTGGAGTTACAAAAGAGACACATTTCATAACACTGACATGTGCCAGGCTCATAACTTTTTGGAAGTTCCTAGTTCAGATGTAGTTTAAATCAGAGGCTGATAATCAGATACAAGTATTTTAGGGACTGCTTTTTCAAAGTCCACTTTGGTCATGAGATTCATTGTAACAGAAGGTTTATTTTTTGGCATTAACCTTTAAAGAGTGTTTTTCCAAATAGCCAAACAAGCTGTAAGACTAATGTGTGTATAACTGGCTGTACTCATGGGCTTTCAAAGGTCAGTTCCATGGTAATACCCTTTGCTCCACAGAGCAATAGATGCCCTTTCCCCTACTTGCCACAGAGCTGCCTTTGGCCTTACACTTGTGGCTGGAGTGAGCCAGCAGGTCTTTTCACAGGTATCATTAGTCACTTCAAGAGAGGACTCCTGACTATTTTTCACTATTTGGAAATGTAGTCATGTTGTATACTGGTTTGACCAACAATTTTAGATGTTTCTGTAGAGCTTAGTGAATGGAGGGACTTCATTTATTCCCTTGAGGCCAAGCCTGCTTCAGAGGGTATGCAGCCAGCCCAGGCTCCCAGGGAACACACCAGTGACTGGCAGCATCGGATTTTCTTGTGAGAGTAGGAACTAAGTCATTCCATTGTTCTCTGGAGTTGCAGACTTGAGAATCTTTGATTCCAGCCATTTCACAAGGGGTGGCACTACATTTACTGGTCTAAAACATTTGAGTTGTGATGATTAGAATGCTATGAAATGCTTCCTCATCAACTTTAAATTTCCTCAGTTATATTCTTGAATAGAAAATACAGACATATAATGCAGAGTTCTGAAGACAGCAGAAAGACCTAGAGGGAAGTGAGCCAACACTTTCATCCTGTCCCTCAGTGTGAACCTCACTAGATATAGGCAGCCCTAGTTTTTTGTTAGTTTGTTTCTACCCTTATTGTTTGCAATATAAAATTAATATCTTTGCAAAGGTAGTGAACTCTACATAGCATTCTTTTTTTTATATAACAGCTTTACTGACTATAGTCATATACCATACAATTCATCCTGTACATACTGTTCTACATCTTGCTTTATCAGCTTTTTATTAAGAAAATAGGTAAACATACATATGGAAAAGAGAATAGTTTAAAAAATTTCCACTTACCCATCAACTCCAACTCAACAGTTGTCAAGACTTTGCTGCACATGCTTTATCTGTTTTTCTTCTTCCCTCTGCTCCTCTCCCCTCATTTTTTTTTGTCATTTTTTTGCCAAAATATCAGAAAGCAGCCGGGGATTTAGCTCAGTGGTTCAGGTGCCTGCCTCACAATCACAAGGTCCTGAGTTTGATCCCTGGTACCAAAAAAAAAAAAAAAAAAAATCAGAAAGCAAATCCCAGCTGTTGTATCGATCTAGATGTATTTGTATGCAGCTCTGAAAATAATTGCCTCTTGCTTTTTAAAAACAACATATGTTTAGCTTGTTCATATCAATATATTTTAAATTGTGTTTTTTTAACATACAGATACACTGTTTTGATTTGATTTTCTAATGGGATTTCATGTTTTTCTACTATTGTGCCACTATTACGAAGCCAGGCATGGTGGCGCATGCCTGTAATCTCAGCACTCAGGAGGTTGAGGCAGAAGGATCATTGAGAGTTCAAGGTCAGCCTAGGTTACATAGTGAGTTTAAATCCAGCCTGAACTATGTAGCAAGACCCTGTCTCAACAACTCCCCTCCCTTCTAGAAAGAACTTGCGGTATATTTATATATAGTATATGCATAGACATTATATACTATACGTACTATATACATATAGTATATACACAAACACAATTTTGCATACATGTCATTGTATCTATAGGATAAATTCCCAGAAAGGATATTGCTGACTCAAAGAATATGTGGATTGTAATTTTGGTACATATTATAAAGTTCCCTCCATACAGATGGTTCTAATTTATATTTCCAGCAATCAGAGTATAAAAATACAAATTTCTCCAAAGAAGGTTATCAAATTTTTCATCTTTTCAAACTATTAATTGGATAACAAATCCATTTTATGTGATACATACTGGGAATATTTCCTGTTTATTGCTTAGTGTTTGGATTTGTTGTGATTTTTT
>NW_004624737.1:439520-449644 GCF_000247695.1 Heterocephalus glaber | reverse complement strand
ATTTTTTTGATCATGGCTAATTGGAGTTCTATATGCCTCACTTGTCTGAATGTCCAATTCTCCACCTCTGTCTGGGAAGTTTTCTACTATTACTTCTGTAACAGTTTTTTTTTATGTCAATTGTATTTTCTCCTATTTTTTCATGGACTCCTATCAGTCTTATGTTATTCTTCCTTGCATCATCTAGCAACTGCTGGATTGATTTTTCATGGTCCCTTACTATTTTTAAGAAATCTCTGTTTTCATGCTCCTTAACCCCAATCCTGTCTTCTATATCTGATATTCTGTCTTCAGATTCCCTCAATCTGCTATGCATGCTTACACTGGAGTTTTTAATCTCCTGAATATCTGTTTGAATCTGTTTCATGGATTCCATTTTTTTCTTATGTTGGGCGAACATTGTTTCTATTTCTTTCTTATGCTGGGTATTCATGGCTTCCAGCATATTTCTGAGCTCATCTATTTTTTTTTATCTGTTTTTGTTCTAGAGCCTCTAATTATGTCTTTCACTCTGCTCACCATCTCTGTAGTTATCTGGGAGATTATTTCTGCTTTGAATTTTTCTAGAGCCTCATTCATCTGATTAGTTACTTCCTGTGCTATCAGTTCAGGGTGTCCAGGTGGTTGATTATCAGACTTTTCCACCTCATTTTTTCTAGAAATTGCCTTTTGTGGGGTGGAAGCCTGGGTTTGTGACTTGCTTAAATGTCTTTTCATTTTCATTTTTGGTACTGTCAGTTATAAGTCAATGAGTCCCAGTAAGCCAGTCACAGACCTGTGACATTCAGACAGACTTCTGGCTGCAAGTCCCAAGTTGAGCTCCCCACCCTCCCACAGAGCCAAACTCCGAAAGGCTCTACTACAGGTTCCAGCTGTCTTTCCCCTGAAATAGTCCAGGATCAAATAAGAGGTGATGATCCCTCCAACTTACCAAGTACGGTGGTCTGGTGTGCCTACACTGCAGAGATTATCTTCACTTTTCCAGTGGGCTTCAGTTTTCATCAGGGAGCCTGAAAGAGGCCCTCTTTCTGCTGTTCACCTCTGCAACTCAGGACAGTAGTCTTTATGTCCCCCTGTGACTCTGTAGTGTGGAACCAGGTAGCTGGACAGCCAAGAGGTCAGAGGCAGGGGGTGGGGAGGCTGTTGTTACAGGTGCCCACGTGGCCAACCTGGCAGCCTGTGGGCCTGCGGGTGGGGGGGTCCTCAAGGTCTCCTGGATGCAAGTGGGCGGGGCAAGCCGGATGGAGCAGGGTGCAGCTACCTGTGTCTGACCACAAGTCCAAACTGGCAGCGAGTGTGCCTCCCTGGGGGGGTTGTCCTCATGGTCTGGATGCAAGTGGGCGGGGCAAGCCGGAAGGACTCAATTATACATTTTGGTCATTATTTACCCTTCCAGTTTCTCACACTAGAGAAACTATTCGGTATTTACACATGTGTCTTATTTATTTCACTTAAGAGTATGGCCTCAATGTGCATCCATTTAGCTATAAATGTCTCTAGGTTCTCATTCTTTGTGGCTGAGCAGTACTCCATTTTATAGAAAAACTACATCTTCTTTATCCAATCTCCAGTTAATGGGCATTTGGGCTGTTCCCAAGTTTTAGCTATTACAAACTGTGCCGCTATAAACATGGGTGCCCATATATCCCTTTGGTTTGATTTTTTTTTTTTTTTTTTGGTACTGGGGACCAAACTCAGGTCCTTGTGCTTGCACAGCAGGAGGAGAATGTGTTATGATTCTTTTAATTCTTTTGGGAAGATACCCAGTAGGGGAATAGCTGGGTCAAATGGGACCTCTAATCTTAGTTTTTTTGAGGCATCTCCATACTGATTTCCACAGTGGTTGCACAAGTCTACACTACCACCAACAGTGGAGAAGGGGTCCTTTTTCCTCACAACTCCACCAATATTTGTTATTGGTTGATTTCTTGATAGCAGCCTTTCTTTCTGGGGTGAGGTGGAATCTGAGCATTGTTTTCATTTGCATCTCTTGAATGACCAGTGATGTTGAACATTTTTTCATATGTTTATTTGCTGCTTTTACTTCTTTGTGTGAGAAATGTCTGTTTATTTCAGATGACCATTTTTGAATTGGGTTTTTATATTGGGTGGAGGTTCTGATTTTTCTCACATCTTTATATATTCTAGATAGTAGTCCTTTGTCTGAGGAACAGCTGGTAAATTTTTTTCCCCACATTGTAGGCTGTCTCTTACCTCTGTTGTTGGTTTCTCTCGCAGTGCAGAAGTTTTTAATAAGATGAGATCCCAAATGTTGATTCTTTGTGCTAGTTCCTGTGCTACTGAGGATTTGTTCATAAAGTTTTTTCCTATGCCAGTGTCTTCAAGAATTCTACCTAACTTATCTTCCAGCAAGTTTAGTGTTTCTGTTTTAATATTTATTTATTTATTTTTATTAGAGAAACAGATTTAATGCAAGATATACAAATATAAGAATTTACAAGATTGTCTTACATTGGCTGCCATGAGTCAGGTGTGGAAGAGTGCAAAAGGTCTGGCTGCATGCCGGAGATCCAAAGAATCCAGTCAAAGGCCTGGAGCTCAGTGTAGTGTCCTGTGTGAGTCCATATCAGGGGGCCGAAGGGTCTGTGATGGAAGCCAGGAGATCACATCCAAGAAAAGTTTGAAGACTGCGTTTCCTTCAAAGAAACAGAAGGGAGCCTTCCTTCATTTCCCCTTTATACCATCCAGGCCACTAGCCTCCTTATGGTGGGTTTTCTGTCTTCAGTAAATCCCCTCAACCACACTCAGAACTATGCTGATCCAATTTAGTTGGGTGTTGCTCAAGTTAATACAGTCAGTTAATTATCATAATCCACCCCTTGTCAACTTGACAACCAGACACATTTCTTTTAATCATATCTCCAGATACAAAAACAAGCTCATAATTATACCTAGCATGTTACAACTATCCTGTGTACAGACAGAAACACACTGATTCCTTCCCCAGAATAGAAGGCAAGTTTTCTTTGAATGATGCTTACTCCTAACATTTCATAACTTGAACATTATAACATAGATTTAACAATACTTAAGAACCAATCAATCAACATTGTATTACATAGGAAGCATATTAGGAGAGAATTATAACAATTACAATCCTCATTTCTGTAACTGATCATGGGATCATAACTGGTATTTAGAGTTACATTTGTCTACCCATTCTATATTCCCTTGGCCTTCAGCAAGCTCCTCAGCAGGTCTTGTTTTTTTGCCTCGGGGGGTGACCCATGCTTTCATTCCTGAAGGTTCTTGGCCATTTGTTATTCTGACTTGGTTTTGTTATTGTAATTTCCCATTGATCTTAATAACAGGGTATGGTAATACTAGAAAGCACCCTAAAAGATCTACTGCACTCCAAGTATATTCTTCCTTTCTTCCATTGTGGAGTAATAGTCCAATTTCTGCTTGATATCTGGGTCAGTCACTCCTACCAGCACCATAACTCTCTTTTTAGCTTGTTTACGGAGAGGCATGAGGAGACCAAAACGACCAGAAGGAAATCTCAGCTTCCATTTCACACCAACAGACCCAAGAAGAGAACATAAGGAAAACTAGAAAATATTCTGAACTGAATAGTATTGAAAATTACATCATATCAAAATTTTTGTAACCCCTGAAAGCACTCAGAGGAGCAACTTATTACCTTAATGCCTATATTAGAAAATAAGAATGGCATAATCACATTAATAATCTAAATTGCTTCTTAAGAAGACAAAACAAGAAAAGAAAGTTAAACCCAAAATAAGTACAAAAAGGAAGTAATATAGACTAGAGGTGACATAAATCAAATACAAAACAGACAATAACAGGGAAAGACTGAAGAGAAGATAGAGGAAGAAAAAGAGAGAAAGCACACCATGAATGAAAAGCAATTTCACAGCAGATCTACAAACATTCAAAGATAAAAGTTACATTATAAGCAACTTTTGCCAGTTGTCAGGAACTGTGAAGGGTCTTAGATTGTAAAGAACTCTGAAGAAGTCTTTCTATTTGTAAGCTTATATGTTGGCTGACAGTTTCATGGGTGCTGGCAGAAGACAGGAGACTCTTGGGTCAGAGACTAAGCACTTTCTTACTCATGACACGGCAGACTGCATGAGCTTTGTGTTTCAATCAGCTCTCCTCCAGCCCTCGAGGTCAGGGGGTGACAGTAGTAGCTCAGGTGGATGTTGTGACACAGCTGGCCTGTATCACAGCTAAGAAATCCTAAGGTAAGGAAATTCAAGTCTTCAATAAGCAGCTGCAAATAAACCTCCCTGACCTCAGCCTCAAGGTAGACAGAACCTTTATTATACTGGACAGCAATAAACCTGCCGTCTGCTCCAGGTGGAGCCACCATTTCTGTCTTCTAAGAGTACTTGCCATACAAATGTCCTCCTCTGCTCTGGGAGTGGTGGAACGGCAGCCCAGAAGCCCCTTCCTCTGGGCTGGGAGAAGTGGAATGGCTGCCCAGAAGCCTCTTCCTCTGGGCTGGGAGCGGTGGAATGGCGGCCCGGAAACCCCTTCCTCTGGGCTGGGAGCAGTGGAACCACACACTATTTAGTATTGACACTGATTATAAAACAGTAGTCATCAGGACCACTGAATATTGCCATCAGAACAAATAGATTATGTGAACAATATAAATTGTTTCTTGATCAAAGCACAAAGACAATTCAATGGAGGAAAAAAGAGACCTCTAACCTCTGTTTTAATATTTAGATCTTTAATTCACTTCGATTTTAGTTTAGTGCATGGTGAAAGACAGGGGTCTAGTTTTAATCTCTGGCAAGTTGAAATCCAGTTTTTCCAACACCATTTATTAAAGAGGCTATCTTTACCCCAGTGAGGATGGTTGGCTCCTTTGTCAAAGATGAGGTAGCTGAGTATGTCTGGAGTTGTATCTGTATCTTCTAGTCTGTTCCACTGATCCATAGGTCTATTTCTTTGCCAGTACTCTGCTGTTTTTATCACAGTGGCTTTGAAATATACCGTTGGGGTTTCAATTGGAATTGCATTGAATCTATAGCAGCTTTAGAAGTATGGCCATTTTCACTATATTGGTTCGTCTCACCCAGGAACAAGGGATATCTTTCCATTTTCTTATATCCTCTTTGATCTCTTTTTTTAGAGTGTTGTAGTTCTCAATGTAGAGGTCTTTTGCTTCCTCTGTTAGATTGATTCCTAGATATTTCATTTTTTTGGATACTATTGTGAAAGGGATTGTTTCCCTAATTTCTCTCTCAGTGAGACTGTTATTTGTGTTCAAGAAGGCTATTGATTTTAGAGTGTTTACCTTGTATCCAGCTACCCTACTGTATCTGTCAATTAAATCTAGAAGTCTTTTGGTGGAGTTTTTGGGTCTTCTATGTAGAGTATCATATCGTCAGCAAATAATGACAGTTTAACTTCTTCCTTTCCTATCTTTATTCCTTTTATTTCTTTCTTTTGTCTAATTGCTGTGGCTAATGTTTCCAAAACTGTATTAAGTAGCTTGTCTTTTAAATTCAAAGTTATCTTTCAAGATGATTTAAAAAGGAGTTAAGGATTGTTTTTATTCTTGTTCAATTTTTTTATCTGTAGAAATGATGTAGGTCAAAGATATTTTAGTTTTTAATTAGAATTCCAGGTTTTCAGCAATTTAGCCCAGCACCATTTCTCAAATAAGCATAATATCTCTGATGTCAGAGGATTTTTATTCAAAGAAATACTGGTAATATCAACTATCTTAAAGTATTACTTAGGCTGACACACTTTAGAATAACCTGGAGAGCGTATAAAATGCCTATTGTGAAGTCTTTCTCCAGACTGACTAAATTTGGATCTCTGAAAATGTGGACACAGAAAGGATTATTGGGGTGAGGGGGCATGAAAGGAAGGAAAAAAGTGATTAAGAGAGAAAACAATAGGAGAAAAAATGGAAATAGAGCTTTTCATGAAAGGGGAGGGGAGAAGAGTTAGAGGGAGGGTGAGAAGGATTGGAAGGAGGGGAGGGGAAAGAGATAAAGAATTGAGATGTGCTGTGCACATGTACAAATCCTCCATGATGAAGATATTCATTATGTACTGGAAATATATACTAATTAAAAAAAAAATCTCCCTAGATGATTTTTAAGCATTTAAAATCTGAGAATCAGTTTCTTGAAGGTTACTTTACTGCCAGCATTAAAAATCATATCCAGGGGGCTATAAGTGTAGGTGTGGAAGAGCACAAATCAAGGATGTATAAAGCTCTGGGTTCCATCCTCAGCATAAAAGAAAAAAATCTCAGTGTGTCAACCTCTAAAAGAAAACTTCCTGTTGTTTTGGCAGGTAATACCCAGCTGTGGGAAAGCAATTCTGGGTGATGATCTGCTTTTCACTAATTCAACTCAAGTGCTGTTTCTGTGTTCAAAATGATTGGACCACATAGGTGTCAATCAACCACATTTACTGCATGATGACGAATGTCCCTTTAAGCAACAGAGACAAATGTGTCTCCTACAATATGTTGAAACTGATTTTGGAAACAGTTTTGTAATCTAGTTTTCAGTTTCCATTCTGCTCCCACATTTTTCTAATATTTCTGTCATCACGAGGAAGACAATGAGAGATTAGTTTTGCAGGGGAGAAAAAAATCACTCAGTAGGGTGCTTACTTTACATTGGACTGTCTCAGTTCATCTCAGGTGAGCCACTTCCTTTTTCACTTGGAAGTGACAAGAACAACTTCACAAGTTTAGCTTGCTCTTACTATTACTGCCATCTCCAATTCCTCAAATAAACACTGCATTTTTGAGGTACTCTACAGTCACACTGGAAATTTTAAGGACAATTTACAGAGAAATCTAAAGATGTCATTTCTTTCAAATGGACTGTTATGCTGAATGGCAAAGCGGTGTTGTCATATAATTATTTTAGGCTATGGGAAAGCAACAACCATACTTTACAATCATGTACTCCCCTCTTCACCTAGGGAATCTCCAGATTTTCTCCCAAACCCAAAACAAATAAACCGCTGACAAAACCCAAGTTTTCCAGCAGAAAGAGAGCATGTTTATAAGGGTCTCCATGACAAAAGTTAAGCTGGACCCCTTGTTTGTAATCTCCTTTCCATGCAAGACCTACCAAATTCAGCAAGCATGTATTATCCACAAGCCTGGCTCTGTGTTTAATCCCAATTTCTGCCAACTCAGAATCTAGGGTGCTTCCTTAAGAGATGTCTTTACATTTCCCCAAAATTGCAACATTAAAGTAATAGAAAGTCATTACTTAAAAAAAAAGGTGATAGACTCCATGAATTTAGTAAAGAGGGGATGTTTTAAATTCTGTAGGCTCTGGAATGTCAAAACTCCAAGATGACTGAAAATCACTTATTCATTTAGATATTTAGGCAATCTTTACAAAGTTATATTAATGCAGAGTATGTATAGCCTAAAGTCATATTACTTTGAAAAACTCATACCATACTAAATATTATTAAAAAGAAGCATATTTTCCCCACTTTTTACTATCAAATTGATGAAAATTTTCTACGTAGCATCATTTTATTTATTCAGAACTAGAGATACCCTCTTCACTTAATGAAGTAATAATGAAATGAAAATACAAAATTTAAGACACTTTTGTTTTTACTACTGAGGATTGAACTCATGGCCTTTTGAATGCAAATATATGTATTATATATAACATAAAATATATATAGTTGTTTCATGGACTTAGTTGCAATGTATATTCATAAATTACTGTTTAAATCCTATTAATACAAACCTAGAAATTCTATTCAATGTAAGCTTTCATTAGTTTATTTCACGCAATTGTAACCCCTTAAAGCTTCCTTTTTGCAATTAAAGAATCCAAAGGAGTATACAAAATCCTCCAAAGATTTTGAAATTTGAACCAATGCTGTCATTTGAACCAAGACTCATTATTCTTTGAAGTCACACCTGGGTGTTCTAATGGCTGGCTACCCACTGAACAGACGTGTTTGTTAAGAAATTTGTGGCACATATTCTGATTTCAGATAGTCAGTACTGCATGAATATTACATTTTTGTTTTTATTTTTTATTTGGGTTCTTCTCTCCCTCACTACTATTTTGAATTATTGTCACTTCTCTTATGGCTCTGATATGAGGAGGATAGAAAACAGACCAATTCTTTTAAAAGTTAAAGTTGGTATTTTAATTAACAAAAGGCTGAGACTATAAAGAACATTCTAATCATATTACCACACCACATGTTTGTGTTTAAATCAAGTGAGGGTTATGGACGTGATTAATAGCACACATTGACTAAAAAGTCAATTGACATAATTATGAAAGAAAAACTTTTCTGGATTTAGTGGGGAAACAAAATAGGCATATAATTTACCTTTACATTCCATTCTAAAAGGCTTCCTAGCCTTTTGAAAAAGTCTTCATACTTCAGTTATATATTAAACTTGGAACGCATACATGTGCTATTAACAAAATTTTATCTTGGCAGTGGATTCAAGTATTATATTTAAGATCATGTAGCAGTTATGGCAGTCATAATTCTACACAGATGGCAGGGCTACACAGATACTGTGAATTAATGGCAAAAGTGGTCTATTTGGACTTTATTAAAATTCTGCAGCTTTGAAACTTGAGGGGAGTTAACTATAATTTACCCTCTTTCATTCTCCCTAGTGGAGCACATAGAGGTTTGGAATGCTCATTCAGAAGTAAGGACTCCAAACATTCACAGTGGCCCAGGACAGTAAGAATAAACTGCCTAGGGTCCCACCAGGCTGGAGGTCAGATGTCAGGATTCATGCTGCCCATCCTCCTCCAGCTCATTGGTCTATCCTCTCCTAAGACTTTAGCTCATTTCCTGGCTCTTTGAAGCCTCAGCATTGGCGCATATTTCTACAGACAACTGATTTTCCACATCAGAAGACATTAGCAAAAGAAGAGAGAAGTGTGTACGGGCAAAATCCATATTGCAATATTCTTCCCCTCACCATTAGGCACTGAAGACCAAAAAGCCTACTTCTTGGTAGAAACATGGTGAATCTAGGATTTAGCACAGAGTAACTATTTAGTAAGTCTTGAAAAAATGTATGTTTCCTCCAGTCAGACTTTCCTCAGCTTATTTGAACTCGTTGATAATGTTTTTTGTTCTCCTACTTATTCACAGATTCACACAACAGATATTAGTTTAGAATTCAGTAAGTGCCCACTATAATACAAAATGCTTGACAAATATGTTACACTACACTTGATTTTTATCCACAGATTTGTATTAACAGATAACCATCATTTAATTTTTCAAGCGCTGTCTTCTATTTGGCATTCAGTGGCTTTCTCACAGCATGGAATACTTATTTTGCCAATGAAGCCAAGAAACATTTAGATGTCTTCTATCAAGTGGCATGTTCAGTCTTAAACTTTTGTTCCATGAGATAGTTATTTGTGAGCCTAGGAAACACTTGCAGGGCCTATAAAATGCAAATTCCTTGGCCCTGTCTGCAAGAGATTCTAATTACTTTTCTTAGAGAAGGTCCAGGTTTTACATGGTTTTTTAAAATCTCCCCAAGAGATTCTAATGTGCAGTCAAGGATGAAAATCACTGGAGAGGGAGCAGAGCTGCCCCCAGCACAGAGGAGTTGAACCTTCTGGGCTGCCATACCACTGCCCCCAGCATGAAGGAGCAGAGCTGCCCCCAGTGCAAAGGAGGTGAACCTTCTGGGTCACCATGCCACTACCCCCAGCAGAGAGGAGGTGAACCTTCTGGGCAGCCATACCATTGCCCAAGCACCCAGGAGGTGAGCCATGTCATCACCAGCAGCACACATTCACCCCCCCCATTGAAATAAGAAGACACATAAACAAGTCTCAAAACTAGACTTACAGATCACCTAAAGCACCCCCAAAGGGAAACGAGATGGAACAATCTGATATTCAACCACCTGGACTCCCTGAACTGGCAACGAAAGAGGATCTGGAAAAAATGAAATCAGAATAGAGGAGCTGAGGAACATGATGGAATCCCAACATAGGAAACAAATGGAATCCATAAAACAGAAGAAAACACATTTCCAGGAGATTAAAAACTCCATTGAAAGTTTACACAGCAGAATGAGCCAATGTGAGGACAGAATTTCAGATATAGAAGATAAGATT
>NW_004624737.1:421401-434013 GCF_000247695.1 Heterocephalus glaber | reverse complement strand
AATTAGAATACTCTTAAATTCAGAGAAAAATGTGAAGAGAGTGCAGCTGCTTTATACTCTATGGCAGTTTTCCCTATGCTGAATGTCTCCCATTAGCATAGTACACTTGAATGAACCCATATTATTATATTATAATTAAATAAAGTATATTCTTTATGCAGATTTCTATTTAATATCCTTTTTCTATTCCAGTATTCCATCCAGGATATCATATGATTCATTTTCATGTCTCCTTAGATGGCTTTTGATTGTGACAGTTTCACAAACTTTCCTTATTTTTGATGACCTTGACTATTTTGAGAAGTACTGGGCACACATTCTGAGAATGTCCCTCAACTGGGATGTGTCTGATGTTTTCTCGTGATTAGGTTGTGGTTGTAGGTTTGGGGTGAAAGATCACTGAGGTAAAGTGCCATTCTTTATCACACTATGTCAAGGGTACAAACTATCAACCTGACTTATCAAGAAGATGTTGACTTGAGCACCTGGTGTCAGTGTTTGCCATGTTTCTCCACTGTAAACTTCCCACTCTTTCTGCGTTTTTCGTGCTGTGCTCTTAGGAAGTGTCTATGTGTTGTCCACACTTGAGTGGAGAGTTACACTCTACCTTCCATTATTTATTTTGAATTTTCAGCTTGGAAATACTCTACAGACTGCCCCTGGCTCTTAGTGAAAGCACAGTAGGAATTGACTTCCAGATATTTCCTAAGTACCTTCAACATGGAAGCTGACTCCGAATATTGGTGCCTGAATCTCCTTGTTGGGACAGACAACAGAGATGCACACCATGGTGCCTATTGGGCTTTTAAATGTAAGCCGAGGTTCTACACAGTGTGCTGAATTAATCAAGCTCCAGATCAGAAACCACCTTTTCCACAAGTCTTCCTGCATGGCCATCCTGCCTTGGGCCCTCACTGAGTGTTACCATCCATCTCAAGTTGACCAAAGTAGTGATCTTTTGTCTCGTGTGTCACTTACACCCTCTCCTCTCTAGAATGATCTAAACATATAACTTCTTCACTATTCAATTGTAATCTTTAAGAAGAACTGGCTTTCACACTGACATCTTTTTGTAGCACTCAGAACACTGCTTCAGCCAACAAACGATAGGATAAATTTACATTATTATGTGTTTTGTGCAAATGTAGATATTACAAATGAAAGTTTATTATATTTAAAACTATCAAGTCAGTCTCATTTGGTACTATCACAACCTTGTACAATTTTAGAACATCAGGAATATTTAGCTTAAAAATATTTTCATCATTCAAAAGAAAACTTCATGTTCGTTAGAAGTGATTCCCCTCCCCCCACCAGCCCTTGGCAAACATGTTTGTTGCCTTCACAGATTTACCTATTCCAGATATGTCACATAAATGAAACCATAGGATATCTAACATTTAGTCTCTGATGTTTTTCCCTCAACATAAAGTTTTCAAGGTGTTTGTAGCATGTGTCAGTATTTCATTTCTTTTTAGGGTGGAACAATGATTCTACACATTTTGTCATTTACTGCAGATACAGTGCCCTGATTTTACCACTAGATGGCACCACTTGTCTGGAAACCTCCCTGTTATCCGTACTGTTCAGTGAAATGAACCAAACTAAATTATATCAGCTCAAGAACTGCTTTCACTGAAAAGCTGATCAGTGCATAATAAACTACTGTAATGAAGTTTTTTTGCCCTGGATCTAGTCATCTACAGTGGGTTATAGTGGGTTTCTAGAAAAGTTGATATTTTTCAGATGTTTTAAACTATTTATCTTTCATTTTTAAAAGGATTATTACATCATTAAGCTTTTATTAAGGAGTCAATGAATAATAATATTCATGTAAAGGCTGGAGTAATAAAATATTACAGGGAATTTTGTAACGTCATTGTGAAATCTACATGAGGCTTGGTTTAGAGAAACTTGCTCTACCTATTAACTAAGGATCATAGCCTCACAGTCTCAGGTAACTGGATTGCTTAGTCTTCTACAAACCAAAATGAAGATAAGGAGCATTTTCTCTCCAGGGTTTTATGAGTATCATGTGAAATAATGTCTGAAAATTCTCTATCATCTGGGAAAACATTACATTAACTTTGAGGATTTAAAGACTCACACTCGTGGTGGTATTTATGTATTAGATTATTAAGGTAGTCCGTATAATTAAATTTTGGGGTTTTCAAGAATTTTTACAATCTAAAAAGCAATTCAATGTTAAGCATCTCTCTAGGACTCCCATCAGGGAGGGTAGTTTGAGAAGACCGTGAGGAAATTCCAGCAATTTCACTTGGGCTTGGTTGAAAATACATTTTAATATAAAAAAGTTATCTGGTGATAATGGCTCATGGTCTTTTTGTGCCTTTAATGTCCAACCTCAGAGTTTGACATGTAATAAACCTTAAAGAAGTATACAATGTAAATTAGTGAGTGAATTCCATTTCCTATATTTCATTCTGTATTATTTTACTAGGCACTCCTTTAAGATAACAAGTTTCGTTGTTTACTGAATTCTCCAGCAAAAAAATAGTGTTTATTAGATTCATAAATGAATAGATAAGTATATTAGTACTAAGACGCAGAATATTTAGCTTTAAAACAGTTGAAGTTATATTTTGAAAATTAGCAGCCTATTTCAAAGTTATACATTCTCCTTTAGTTGATGTAGTTGCTTAGAACTGCATAAGAGGTAAGCATATTTTGACAAGGGGTATCCACAGTTAAGTTGACAAATAATTTAAGAGACCTAAATTTTCTGAAATATAAATAATATGGAGTTCTTTGCATGTGTAGGAGGCAATGGAATGTTGAATACAGAAAGGTTGGAGGCTTAGATTAAATAAGATAATTCATACGAAGCATTCAGCTCAGTATCTGGCTCACAACTCCTTTAAGATAATTGGGTAAAGACCTCTCCCAGCAGATGCAGCTCTGTTGGCCTACAATTTGGCAGGCTCACAGGGGACTAGTTTATGTTCCCATACTCCCCTTTGGGGAGCAACCTTGCACAATGAAAATATTGCAGAAATATTTTTTTGAGGCCTTTGTGCTAGCTATTGTTATTAAGAAATGGCATGTCAGAGTTCAGATTGCTTCCTCAGCTTATGAACTGCTGCCTAGTAACATTTACATGTGGTTCCTCACATGTACAAAGAGACAAAATTAATATTCACCTCCTTGGGTCCTTATGCCCACTTTGTTCACAAATTCTAATTTGTTCTGATATCCGAAGTTAAATGATACCATTCCTCAGTCTCTTGTTCTGAGATAATTACTTATTGCTTTCCAAGTACTGTAGTACTCTAGAGCATATTTTTCCTGCACTGCTTGGATTTGCTGTTACCTATATCCTGTTATTATGGGTATTTCTGTTCTCAGTATAACAAAGAATGCAAAAAAATACAATAATTACTGGATTGCATTCTGACAGATTTTGAATACCAAATTTTCTCATAGATTTAAAAAAGTAATACTTTATTATTAAGAGCACTTTTAGGTTCATAGCAAAATTAACCAGAAAATATAGACAGACCCACATAGCCTTGATTCCCAAAAGCCTCTTCCACATTAGATTGCATTTGTTACAGTTAAACTTACAGTGACACATTATTATCACTCAAAGTCCTCAGTTTACATCAGTGTTCCCTCTTTGTGTTGTACATTCTATGAGTTTAATGAATGCAAAAAAGATGTAGCCACAGTTATGGTATCATACGGAAAAGTTTCCTTTCCCTAAAAAGTCCCTATGCTTCACCTATTCACGGCTCTCTCCTCTCCCCCTCCCCAGCTGCAAATCCTGGGAACCGCCAATCTTTGTACTGTCTCCGCAGTTTTGCCTTTTCCAGAATGTCAACGTAGTTGTATTCATATAGTATGTAGCACTTTTTTATTGACTCCTTTTGCTTTGTGTTATGCTTTTAAATTTCTCTTGTGTGTTTTCATGTCTTGATAGTTTATTTTTTTTAGTACTGAATAATATTTCATTGTTTGAGTGAGTCACAGTTTATTTAGCCATTCATCTATTGAAGGACATCTTGATGGCTTTTATGGCTTGTATCTACACGTCCCTCCAAAGTCTCATGTGGAGTTTTGAAGGTGGCTGGACTAGGGTTTGTGAATGTGGGTTAAAGATGTGATAAGGGGTCTAAGAATGTGGATAATGGTATAGGTGGCACCAATCAATAGGCTAGTAGCCTGGGTGGAATATAAAGAGACAGAAAGAAGGCAGGCTTGCTGCTGCTGTTTCTGCTGCCTCTTTGCTGCTGCTTGCTACTTACTGCCTTCCATCTGCCATATCACAAACTGTTTCTCCACTATGATGCCACTCTGCTATGCTGCCCTGCCTTGAAACCAGCCAACCATGGACTGAAACCTTGACAAGCTGTGAACTGAAATACATTTTCCTTCTTTAACTTGTAGGTGACGGGTATTTTGTCCCAGCAACGAGAGAAGTAGCTAAGAGAGTTGCTTCCAAATTTTGGTAGTTTTAAATACAACTCCTCTAAACATCCATATGCAGGTTTTTGCATGAACATAGGTTTTCAACTTATTTGATTAAACCCTAAAGAACACAACTGTTGAATCATATGGTTAGAATATATCTAGTTTTGTAAGAAAGCACTGAACTGTCTTCCAAGGGATCTGTACCATTTTGCATTCCCCCAAAATGAACACAAGTTCCTATTCTGAATTCTGCTGTGATTTGGTACTGTCAGTATTTTGGATTTTGGCCATTATAATACGTGTGTAGTGGTATCTCACTGATATTATTTCCTCTTAGGTGATGTCTATTCAGATCTTTTTAGCCCATTTTCAAATTGAGTTATTTTCTTGTATTGAGTTTCAACATGGACTTAAAAATTGCAGAGACTTGTAGTAAATGCAGGAAAAAAAGCACAGGGGAAAAATTAAAATTTCTGTAATTCAGCAATAACAAAACACTTTGTCTTATACATTTTGAATATAGTTTCTGAATATATATATAATTCTGTATTATATATTTAAATTTGAATAAACTCCAATGGTTCACAAACATTCCCCATAAAGGTAACACTTACATATGGTCTGTGATTTGCATTTCCTCCACCATTTCACTTTAGCTCCAGATGCTTCTCATATATTCCTTTGTTTCAAACTATGATAACTCTGTCTCTGTTATTGAATGATTGAAGTGGCCTTCAGTCTTTTCTCCTTGAAAAACCACAATAGTATCAAACAATGCAAACATAGTAGAGAAAGGTTTTCATTTACAAAGTTTAACAGATTTATCAAAGCACATAAAAAGCATACCAAAAGCAATTCCTAGTTTACATGTGTCTGATTTATAGTTTAGTGTAGGTTTGGATTTTGATAAATTTAGGTTCAAATCCTGGATTTGGGTGATGAAATGCAAGTTACTTAACTGGTAAAAATTTACATTTCTTGCATTTAAAGATAGTATAGTAATAATAATATTTAATTCATAGAACTATTGGAAGATAATGAATAATAACTAATAATAATAATGGGCATAACTCAATTCAGTGCTTGGTTTCCAGATGCCCTTTGAGTTTGGTAGCAAGTATTATGAACAAGCATGCCAAGGAGGCACTACAAATTGATTGGCTTTATTATGAGTCATTACCAATATTTATTCATTCAACAGACATTTATTAATTATATATTAGAGTCTTAATTACTTTTCTCATTTCTGAGACAAAGTACACAACACCTACAAGTTAAGAGAGGGAAGGTTTATTTAGTTCACAGTTTGTAGAGGTTTCAGTTCATAGTTGGCTGGCTCCAAGGCATTGTGGCATGGCAGAGGAGCATCATAGAGCAGAAGCAGTCCATGGTGGGAAGAAGGCAGGAAGGCAGCAAAGCAGGGAAGGAAGTAGCAAGCAGCAAACCACAACAGCAGCCCTCTTTTTGTCCTTTATATTATATACAGGCTATATGCTCTTAGGGTGGGTAGAACTCACACCCAGGATGGAGCACCCTTAATCCTAGCATTGCACTATGAATTAACCCTAGAATAACACACTATAAATACAACCACCTCTGAAAAAGCCCCACTTATGACTGCATGAGGCTTTGTGGGGGACATGTAGGCACAAGTCATAAAATTTTGCCCTGGCCCCCAAAGATTCATGCACATCCCTTTATGCAAAAGGCATTTATTCCAACTCCAAGAATTGCCAAAATCCTAATAGCTTTAGCATTGCTGACAAGTCCAACTTTAAACTCATCTCTGAAATTTAAGGCAATGTCTTAGCTGCAAGCCCCTGTACAAATGAAAAGACCGTGAAACATTTCCAACAAACAATGGCACAAGATAAACATTACTATTGCAAAAAGTACAAATGGAAGGGTACAAAAGAATGGGACCAAAACAAGTCTGAAATCCAGGAGGGAAAACATTAATTTCTATAGTTCCATATGCCACATCTGAGGCAATCGGTGGCAAGATGTGAACTCCAAAGGGCTTAGGTGGCTCTGCCCTAACAGCGCTGTTGGTGGTTGTAACTTTCTTGGCTTCTTTCTTGGGCTGGCTCTGCTTCCTCCTTGCAGTTTTCCTCAGATGATCCATGTTCCTGGCTTCTCCAAACTTCTTGCGTCTCCCTGCACCTTCAGCTTCACACTCACAACTTCACACACTGCTCTCTCAGGGCTACACTACCTGGCCTCCCAGGCCTTCCTCTGAAATCTGAGTGGTAACCTTCCTGACCCCACAACTCTTGCATTCTGTATGTGCCTAAAACCAGCATCACATGGATGATGCCAATGTCTGCTGCCAGCTGGAGCAGGAGCTAGGCTTCCTTCTCTCTTGGGTTGAGAGGTGAAGTGTCTATGAGCCAAATCTGGAAGAACAATTTCCCTAGGCTGCTGGCATTCATGGTGCTCTGGGGCTCTCTTTTCAAAGCGAAATCTTTCATTTTTGCTATTTTGAGGCTTCAAAGGGTGATGCTCTCAAGCCATCTTTTCTATTGTCTTCTTCTGAAACACTTGGCTTTCTCTTGTTAGTCTTTTCAGTGACCTATTTCTCCTGTATTATATCTTTGCAGGCTGCAACTCTATTGGAGCTTCCTTTCTGGCCAAACTCAAAACGTTTTAAATCATTCTGCTAGGCTCTTTGCACTTGATTCTCAACATATATCTGACTAAAAGCCTTCAACAGTAGCCATGCCATGGTCTCAACATAAAACTGTCTTGAAATTTCTTCTGCCTGATTAATTAATCTGCTGCCCTTAATCTTAGTTTCAAGCAAAAGTCTCTGGACACTAGCAAAATGCAGACAAACTTTCTGCCAAGGCAAAACACACATTGTCTGGAGTTCAACAGTCAATGCAGTCCTTCTTCCTAGGAGAAACCTCCTGAGCCTGGTCTTTACTGGCAGCATTTCTATCAATATTCTGGTCTTCTGAGCTCTGACTAGAATCTCCAGTCAAGTACAGATTAAGGAATTCTAGGGCTGCTTCTTTAGCCCCATCTCCAAAACTTTCCAAACTCTTCTCACAACCCAGTTCCAAAGGCTCCTGAACCACTTGGCCAGGTACAGTCACAGCAAGGACCCCACTTCTCTGGTACCAAATTCTGTCTTAGTTACTTTTCTCATTGCTGAGACAAAACACCTGACACTTAAAGTTAAAGGAGGAAAGGTTTATTTCAGCTCACAGATTGTAGAGGTTTCAGCACATAATTGGCTGGCTACAAGGCATGGTGGCATGGCAGAGGGGCATTGCAGAGGAGATATAGTTCAAGGCAGGCAGAAAGCAGGAAGGCAGTGAAGCAGCAAAGTAGTGAGGAATCAAGCAGCAAGCCACAAGTGACAGTGCTCTTTCTGTCCCTTATATCCTATCCAGGCTGATGGAGACCACTCTGATCAAGCTATAAATTCATAAATTAGCTTTTTATATTAAAAGTCTGAGTCTGCCTATTAGGCCAAAACAGCTTGTCTGAAGAGCCAGCAGTTGGAGTGTGGGAAAGGAACAACTTCCCCCACCACTGGTTATAGCAGAAGTCTTAATGATCCATGAAACAGTGATGTCTTGGATGGCAAGACAATAGCGTAGTTAAGGGCAGCATGACTCTTACAGAAAATTTCTATAAAGGCAAAAATTAATCCATGGGAAGAAACAAATTTCCCACTAATCTATGAGCTGTTCTTGCTAGAATGTTTCATTTCCTTGTTGCTAGGAACTTGCTCACATCAGTGCTCTCCACTTCACTGTTCCTTATACCACCTCTCACCCTTTCTAGAAGCTGTTTATTCAATAAATAGTGGCAAGCTCCAGGAGACAGTGTCTTAGCCTGATAAGAGCTCTTGACTTCCCTGGGCTCCCCATTTATGTGTCTTGTCTTTTGTTATCCTGCTGCTATACCTTGGTCAGTTGATTGGGAATTTGCACAGCTTCCAATACAGGCTACTTACCCTTAGGGTGGGTAGCACTCACACCCAGAGTGGGGCACCTTTGATCCTAGCATTGCACCTTGCATCCATCCCAGAATCACATTCTTGATCCAAGCACCACACACCCTAGATCCAGTCACCTCCAAAAAGCCCCACCTATGATCACATGAGACTTTGGGAGGATTTCTACATACAAATCATAACAATTAGGACCTTTACAAGTGTTTAAACTCTGAAGATATTGAAAGAAAAGGGAAAAATGCCTTTTGCCTTCAAAAGCTTGTTGTCTTGTTGGCAAAGTGAATAAAGAAATTTCCAGCTAGAGTGTAGTGATGGCCGCTGGGACAGAGTTGTGCACATGCCCTGGTCTCATCACCATGAGGAAGATTTCCCAGAAAAGGACATGAGTCAGCTGGACTTGGATACAGAAATGATTCAGCCTAGATAGTCAGAAAGGACATGAAAGGGTGAAGGAACACCACTTCTTTGGAGAAATGTCAATGGCTATGTATAAAGAGAGTGACATTGTCTTGGGCATCTGTAGGAGGTGAATCCAAGAGGAATTCTCAGCAGACATTATCTGGGATAGTATTTGTCTCTGCCCTGAACCCATCTCATTCCCTATAACTTCCTCCTTGGCTCTCTCTGTTTCAGTAGCAAGGTGATAGTACCTGAGAAATTTATTCTTTATTCATACATTCCTCATAGTTAGGAAACACTCCTTTAGGCCTTGGGTTGTTTACCCTCCTCCCTTTGATCAGTTAGTAAAGTGGTTAAGAATAGTTGTGTTATAATCCCCACCCCCACTACACTGCACACACTTAGCTGTGTGATCTTCTGTAATTTGTTTACCCGGCATTAACATCCTGCAGTTTTTGAGAGGATTAATTGAGAAAATGAACGAAAAAGTGCTTAACACAGTGCCTGGATAGAAGACTGTCAGGAAATGGATTCACAGTATGCTAATTGTCTTTGGAGGTCAGGGCAAAGCCAAATCATTCTCAAAGCACCATATTGTTTTCTCCAAATGTTACTGCAGTTTGAATTTTTGTTTGCATTTGAATGATTATTTCGCTGATGATAGCTTCTCTCACAAGATTGTGAGAGCCACGTTTTGCTCACTGTTCCAGCCCTTAGCCTGGTGATGGGTGCAAACTAAGCTTAGAGTTACAGGCCATCTGTGTATGAAATGTCAAAAGTTCCAATAGTGAACACCAGGGGGTGGTGTTCTGTCACCTTTCCCACCTGGGCTCTAGACACAGTTTTCTTTTAAGTGCTTTTTAAAAGCTTGGCCTTAGTCAAGGAAGCAAGTTCTTTGTTTCTTTAGGTTTGGGCTTACCATTTTTGTGTCATCACTATCCAGAATATATATCTAGCCTTTCTGTATAAATAAGAATAAAGTCTAAAAGCCTAAACCACAAAAAATTAAGCTAAAGTAATTTAAACTATCCCTCTTTATTGGGTAATGTAAGACACAAGGATATGATAATTAAGGCGATTGTGCCCTCATAAATACTAACTTGCTTTATTAATCATTGTGAGTCCTTCTGCTAACCTTGAACACTTCATTGAACAAATATTTACTGAGTGCTTTCTAGGTGCTAGGAATTTCCTGGGAGCTGGAGACTCCAGTGAGGAAGACAGACAAAAGTCAAGTTCTCGTGCTTAGCCTGTTGTATGTTTTGCCAGGAGAAGGGGAAGGGGATATACCTACTTCCAGAGGGTCCACGGCCTTGGAATATAAACTTAGAAATACTGAGATTTATGAAAATGGAAGGGATTTAGAGATTACTTTGTGGAAATTCCTATGTTTAGAAGGGCCATTAAGAGCAGGTGTCCAGATTAAGGGTCACATCCTCTCAGTCATTTTGGGGTACAGTTTTTTCTCTCTGTCTCTGTATCTGTGTCTTTCTCCCTTTCCCTGAAAAAGACCTTCCTCCCTTCACAACACACACACAGACACACACACACAGACACACACACACACACACACACACACACACACACATGTCCTAAAGTGGTGAAGCAGAAAGAACTGCTCTGGAAATATGTATTCAGAGAATCAGGAGGTTAAGGTGGCAGGGCAAAACATCTTGTCCTCCAATCTTCCCTCCACACAAAATATTCCTAAAAAGCAAGACTATGAAAGCTACTCCATGTTAGATATTAAACCATGCAGGACTACAGCCTGAGCACTGACCATAACTGCCCCAGAAAGGTTTCCTGCTTTCCTGTGCTTCTTCACAGGAGTTTCTAGGCTAATAAATGACTTCCCTCCAGGTGACTTGGTTCTTAAGCCTCCTACTAAATTTCACCATCACAGGACATGGGGCAGGACCATCCTCAGGGAATATTAGCAGAGAAGTGAAGCAGGTAAGTTGTGCCTTGTCATTTGTGGATGGAAGAGCATGCAACTGAAACTGAAGTGGGGAGATTCTGAGGCCAGACATGTCTAGAAAATTCAAAGTTTGATTTTTCATGAAAAGCCAGAAATATGGAGCTTTATAAAAATCTTCCCAACTATGAAAAAGTTATCAATGAGTGAGAATTTTTTAAATGCTTTCAAGGTCAATATGAGCTCATCTGATAGCTCAATTTGCCCTGTCATTTAAGAATTTAACCTCTAACCTAATTTAACAGATGAGATGACTCATGGTTTGGATAATATCCCCCAAAAATCTGCTCATAGGCGGGGCTTCTGGAAGGTAAATTGCCATGGGGGACTTGAGCTGACTTGCTGTTAGGGTATGTGGTCTGGGTGGAAGAGGCAGGTCCTAGAAGGGTGTGTCTCCCTACCTACCTCCTCCCTTCTCTCTGCTTCCTGACTGCCAGGATGTGAACCACTTTCCTCCACAGAAAGTCTTTCCACCATGCTGCTGCTGCCTTGATGCCAGCTGACTATAAATTATAACCAGACCCTAAGAACCTTTCCTTTAAATTGCGAGTGTGGGTATTGGGTCTTAGCAATGGGGAAAGTGACTAGGACAATGAGTAACTCAAGAGGAATTAATGACATATCTAATGTTATTATAAAAAAATCGATATTCATTTTATTTAGTCACAAAATAGGCATAAAATGTGGAGAACATACATATTTAACAATTATTGGGACAACTAGTGTTAACTTTAAATAATTTAGGATTAAAATGAGTGAAGGACATTATCTAGCAACATTTGTGTTGAGATAATTCAAAAATATGTGGTTTATATAAACAAGAGTTATACTATAGCACCCAATGTGGAAAATGATGAGCATCACAGAAGGGTAATGAGAAGACAAAAGATGCACTATTCTAGCTGTCATGAGTTGCAAGAGGTATTATGATAGTGCTATCAAATAGGAATAACTACAAACACACCAGTGAGTTATAAAAGAGCTACAGTATAATGTTGCAAGAAATTCTGGGCAAGTCATTCTCTTATTCTATAAATCTAATAGTCTACATGGATTTGACTATTAATTTAGTAGAAAGGTTTAAAATGTAGGAGATGAAATAAATATGAGGATATAAATGAGGGGATGAAGAAACATTCAAGTGAATTAGTGGCTGCAAATCTGGGACAATTTCAAATTTCATGACCATTTCATGGAACCAGTAGACCATGTAACTTGGAAAGCACTTAATATGTACTTATAGCAGATGCCCTACTGTGGTCGCGAGTGGTGCAGAACACGCCAAATCAGCCCACCGCAGACAGGCAGCCAGCTGGTTCCACACTACAAAGACACAGAGGACACTGGGCCACCAGACCATGGTACTGGGTCCCGCCACTCTAGGCCCAGAGGTAGGGGCTTCTGAGCCGCGATCCCACTGCTCCTGGTCCAGAGGAAGGGGCTTCCTGGCCACCATCCCTCCCACTGCCCCCAGCCCAGAGGAAAGGGCTTTGGGGCTGCCTTCTGTCCCTCTGCTCCCAGCCCAGAGGAAGGGGCTTCTGGGCCACCATCCCTACTGCCACTCCCGGCCCCTGTCCCACCTCTCCCAGCTCAGAGGAGGTGATCCTTGCTGGTGCCACAGCAACCCCCACCCCCCCAGTCGAAATGAGAAAACACATAAATAAGTCTCGAAACCAGACTTCCAGATCACCTACAGCAACCCCCAAAGGAAATGAGATGGAACACTCTGATACTCAACCACCTGGATCCACTGAACTGGCAACAAAAGGGGATCTGGAAAAAAGGAAATCAGAAATAGTTTCTCAGATAACAGGAGAAATTGTGCCCCTACTGCAAGACA
>NW_004624737.1:386290-418837 GCF_000247695.1 Heterocephalus glaber | reverse complement strand
ACTATATCAATAGAGCCAAGGACAAAAACCATATGATTATCTCCATAGATGCAGAATATGTACTTATAGCATAGACATTCACAGGGTACTTGGCCTATTGTTCATTTACCTGGATGCATTATTTATTTGGATTGCCTTTATCTTGATCAAATATTTTCTTTAATTTTCTCTTCCTCAATTTATCAAAATGAATAATGGAAAATTAATTTTAAAAATTTTAAAAAATGAATAATGGTGAAGAAACTTGTTAATTAATTCATTAAGAAGATCAGCATGGAGAATTAGAAAGGGTAAATGAGCTCCAAACAAAGCTGGCTGCATTCCATTTTCAAACAAGTCTAATAAGTCTCTTCATATGTTTCTGTTATTGGCAGGTGTGCCATCTGCTGGGAACCACTTATTCCTTCAAATGAGTTACTAAAGCAGTCTGGTTTTGTTGTGAACGGTTTCTGATTATCACTCATTTTTCTCTTGGAAAGTGTTTCCCCTCTGCTGCTGGGTGCCTCTCTCCATTCTGTACATGTTTATCACACTCATCAACTTACATAGTACTGGCTTCATCCTGCCTAGCGGTCAGCTATGTGTCTTTCTTATCTTCCCACTAGACATTGCAGGCATTCCCCAAGGGCCAACCCATGCCCTGCTGCTCTGGTTTCATCTTACCTCTCAGATACTGAAGGTTTTCAAACCATACATCTAAGCCAGACTTTTCATCTTGGCCTCTGATCTGAATTTTCAATGTTGGCTGGGTAGGTATTTCACTCCCACCCAAGCTCCATGTGTCCAGTATGAAATAGTTCACAAGCTGTTAATGATCAACTTCCTCAGCTGAAGACACATGGGCTTCTCCTGTCTTTTCTACTTCCTGTGTAATCAGTCACTTTGTCCTATTGATTTTCTGATCTCATCAAAATGATGTATTTACTCACTACCAAATACATCTTGTACTTTCCCACTGCAATATTGTTACCTACAGTTTAACCAGCAACATAGCCTTCCTACCTGCTTATGAAAATGCTCCACAGAGCTCCAGCCTCACCTGTAAAGTCAGTCTTCATCTTGCCAGCTTGTCTCCCAAACATACTACTTCGCCTCTGAATCCTCCCAGCAAGGGTTAACTTTCATTATTCAAATGATCGAGTATCTTTGCATTTTGAAATCATGTGTTCACATATCTTTTCTTATGTTGAGGTGCTTTTGAAATACTTTGTTGTTATTTGACTTTTGTCATTTGCGTAGCTATTTATATTTTCAATTAGATTTTAAATTCTTTGAAGATAGGAGCCATATCTTAAAATATCACTATAATGTTCGCAGACTAGATGCTCCAGAATTCTGGTTGGTTATGTGTCAGTCAACTTTTCATTGCCATAAATAAATACCTGAGAATAACAATTAAAAGAGAAAAGATTTATTTTGGCTCATGGTTTTGGAAGTTTTAAGCTGGGCATGGTAGCACATTCCTGTATTTCCAGCACCTGGGAGGCTGAGGCAGGAGGATCACCATGTTTAAGGCCAGCCTAGGCTACATAGTGAGGTCAAGGCCAGCCTGAACTACATAGTAAGACCTTGTCCCCCCAAATAATCCAAAAACAAAAAAAAGAAAAGAAGGAAAAAAGAATTTGAGTCCATGGTCAGCTGGTCCTAAATCAGAAATATCATGGGAGAAGGGTGTGACAGAGCAGAGCTGTTCACCTCATGATATCCAGAAAGCAGTCATGGAGGAAAAGAGCCAGAGAGGAAGGGACCAAGGAATCAGATTTCGTTCCCGAAGTCACACTCCCGTGATCCAGTCCCTTCAACTAAGCACCACCTCCTAAGTTTCTATCGCCTCCAGGTAATGCCATCAAATTATGACCTCGTCAGTGCAGTAATCCAGTGATGAAGTTAAAGCCTTTGTGATCCAATCACCTTCCAATACACGAAAGTTTTGGTGAATATTTTAGATCTAAATCACAGCAGTTGGTTTGTACCACATTTATCTAGTGATAAAAATGGAGAGCTGCATGCTATTTGTTGGCAATTTAGTCTGTCATTCAATTGATTCATTAGACACAGTTTTTTATCTCTTCTAATATATTGCTCATATTGTTTCTTTCTTTATAATTAAAAATAATATAAATATGATGAGTATGACAAAAACATGGAAAAACCCTTCTGATAGATGTATCTGCAAAAATTTTTCTCTTTATACTATTAAAAGTAAGATCTATGGGCTGTGTATTTATTTTGGTTATCACTTGATTAAAATAAGACTGCACAACAAATAACTGCAACTCAATGGCTGCAAAAGTACACTTGAATGTGTAGATTTACTGAACAGTTCTCCTGTCTGAGCTGGTCTCAATGAGCTCCTGTGTACATGTACTGTCTGCCACAGAGATAGCTTTCCTAATCTTGGGTGGGCTTCCTGGTGTCTGGGGGCCTTGGCTAGGACAATCAGGTTGGCTCACCTTGGCCCAAGATGGTTCTCTAATTATCCAATGAGTCAGCCCAGGCTTGTTCTAGGGTAATGCAGAGTTTGAGAGAAAGTCAAATGGCAGTATGGCCCCTTAAGGTCTGGACTCAGAATTAGCCCATGTGTCAGTCAGCTTTCTGTTGTTGTGACAAAATATCTGAGAAAATCAACTTAAAGGAGGAAAGATTCATTTTGGCTCACAAATTCAGAGGTTTGAGTCCTTGATTGGCTGGCTCCATCACTTTCAGGCCTGTGGCAAGGCAGAACCATCATGGTGGAAGTGGATGGTAGAGAAATGCTGGTCACCTCATGGCAGCCAAGAAGCAGAGAGAGCAGAGAGGAGGGAGTGAGAACCAAATATAGTCGCTCATAGTCTACTACCTTCAACTAGGCTCCACCTCTGAACAATGCTATCAAGTCATGATCTCATCAATGAATTAATCCACTTACGAAGCTAAAGCCCTCATGATCCAATCACCACCTGAAAGCCCATATTTGGAGCAAAAGAACTTTCTTGAGGACATTTTAAATCTAAACCATAACAGGTCATTATCATTTCCCTTCCCTATAGGTTACAACCATCACAAAGCAAACTCCAAATTGAAAAGTATAGAAATAGGCTCCACCTCTTGTTTGAAAGGTCCGCAGTCACATTACAAAAGGTATGGAAACAAGGATGGTAGAGAGAATCCCAGCTATTGTCACAATTAATCTACCTCAGTGAGACAGACCTAGCACCATTTACTAGTTTATCATACACTAGCACCATTTACTAGTTTCACAACATTAGACAATTTTTTTAACTGTCTGGGCCACTTTTCCTCAATTGAAAAAAAAGCACTGTAAGAATTGAACAAAATAAAATACACACAAGACCTGGGACATAAGAGAAACTAAAAAAATATTAGTATATTTTCTTACAAGTCTCCTTCCAAGGGATTTCTGTTAACATTAAGATTAAATATAGTAATACCTCAGTTCATGAAAACTTCTGTTTGAAAACAAGTTGGTTAACAAACAAACAAAATTTTGCTTCTATTTGCAAACTCTACTTTGGGTGACAAATACAACCATGGCCACCTTCCCCACACAAACACAAACACAGTCTTTTTCCCCAAAATTGCAGAACAAATTAAGTTCATAAATTGAGATGCCACTCTAATTTTATTTAAATAAAATTTGGAGAAACAAAATGCTAAAACCAAACTTATACTTAAGAAAAAATACATAAAAGTCCATAAGATTTTGAATTCATTACCTGCAAAACTAAGCCCGATGTTATTCAAACTAGTAGAACCTGTGTACTGATCTGATGAGATTGGGAAAATATAGGTTGAAAGTCTGTGGGTCTGACAGTGGGGAATATATCATATCCCCTTTTTCATATTTCTGGGGGAAAAGGCTATTAACTTTCCTTGGTATCCCCTTCACCATGCAAATATATATTTCTATTCTGAGTATATCTTCAGAAAGATCTTAGATTGGTCAGAGAATGCTCAAACTGTGTAGCAGCTCCTAGCTGGGATACCACTGAGTTTGGAGATAAAGTGTTAGGTTAAGTGGGGGACTGTCATAGTTGTGCCCATGGTCACTGACTTTGTTCATAGTGGGTGCTTCATAAATACTAACTGAATAGATCTACTAGATGAGAAAAACAGAGATGATCAATAAGGGTGATACATAACTAACATTCATTATATCTGTAAAGATTTATTAAATTTCTACTTTGTGGCAGTGGGGAAATGGTAAGTGATACAGAGAAGGTTCCTGACATTGTCTTTTACACTCTATGTTTTGAAAGGAAGAGGGTTGTATTTGTTTTATTTTTAGCTAAAATGTATTAAATACTATGCTTCAGCCACTGTCCTAAGCACTTTACTAGTATAAATCTCAGTTAATCCTCATGACAGTCTTGTAAGAAAGGTAAATAAAGGAGGAAACTGAAATTCTGAGTTATGTAACTTGCCCAAGATCACTCACATAGCAAGAGGTGGGGTTGAGACTTAAATTTGTGATGCCTCACTGAAGCAAGACCCTCTCAGCAACATACCATCCCCCAGAAACAACAGGAAACTACTAAAGGGCCATGCTGTCCTCAGTAAACAGGACAGATGGTCATAAAGAAAATTTGAGATAGGACATGCCATCTCCCCAGTGCTGAGAACTCTGGTATTATCTACACACCTGCACTGACAGTCCTGGAAGCTTTGACCCCAAACATTCTATTCCAGATTCCTTAGGATCACAACCCCGACCCCCAAACCCTATAAAAACTTAACTTCTCAGGCCGATTGCTGGGATGTTTCTCAGTCTCAGCCTGCTTGCACCCAAACAGAATAAAATCGGCTTTTTGCTTCCTGTGTGTTGTTTGTTACAAAACTCAAATTTTCCTGATGCCTAAACTTGAGCTCATAATGACTAAGCATAGACTGTCAGAGAAATTAGAATGCTTGTTTTTCATTTCACCTTATTACAGTAACACTTTGGTTCACAAACGCCTCTATTCACAAATTATTTGGTTCGTGAACAGAAATGTTCAGCAAAATTTTGCTTCTGTTTGCAAACTCAGGTGATGAATATGAATGTGTCCATCTTCCCTGCTCTGACATGGTTATGGCTTCCTCTAGTCCAGACTCAATCACAGACAGACCTGTGCACGCTTGTGAAGAATTTTTTGTGTGCTTTTTAGCATATGTAGTACTGTACAGTGTGGCACCCAGCGAGAAAGAACCAACCAGAGACGGATATTAAATCTACACAGGAGTTTATTACCCAAGCCGAACATCGGACTCCAGTCTCTACTGGGGGTTGACAAACATGTTTTATACACCTTTGAGGCCAACAGTTTCTAGGCCCCCCTATGGGATAGAACTAGTAAAGCAAGCAAAAGGTACAGAAGCAGAACGTCCTGCTGTTAGAACATTTGTAAAACAATAGTTGATTAATTGTTATTTCTAAAGAGACTTTCTAAGGGGAGGAGGTTTTTAAGCTTCCTCCTTCTGAGTTCATCTAAAGGGCAGGCAGGTGGGTCAAGCAGCAATATGGTGTCTGTCTTGCTAACTAGGGTCCTTCATACATTGTTACTGAGTCCAGCATGGCTCCAAAGAAAGTGCAGAGTAAGCATGGTGGTAAAAAGAAAGTGCAGAGCAGCAAAGAAAGTGACAAGAATATGTAGAGCAATAATGAAGATAACAAGAAAATGCCAGCAAGAAAGGTAAGAAGGTTTTGAAGCAAATAACCATTGAACTGAAGAAGGAAATTGTAGAAAAGCATGAGCATGGTATTAGTGTAACTAATCTGGTCTCTGAGTACAAGATGATGAAATTGACAATCTCAACTATTTTGAAAAATAAAGATGCCATCATGGGCCAGGGATTTAGCTCAGTGGCTCCATGCCTGCAAGGTCCTGAGTTCCATCCCTGGTACCAAAAAAAAAAAAAAAGAAAGAAAGAAAAAAAGATGCCATCGAAGGAGCTGATGTGGCAAAAGGAGTAACAGTGTTAATCAAGCAGAGGACACAAGTGCTAGAAGAGGTGGAAAAACTTTTGTTAGTAAAGTTGGAATGAGAAACAGCTGACAGATGATAGCATTAGTAATGCAACGATCTGTGAGGCCAGAAAACTGCACAGTGATTTACTGTAAGAAACCCATCTATAAGTGCCAGAATTGATGGATTTAAAGCCAGTAGAGGGTGGTTTGACAAGAAAAGTGGCATCCACAGTGTGATAAAATATGGTGAGGCTTTTAGTTCTGACAAGGCTGCTGCAGAAGCCTACAAGAAAGAATTCAAGGAATTCATGAAGGCAGAAGGATACATTGCTCAACAAGCATTCAACTTGGATGAAACAGGGCTCTTCTGGAAGAAGATGCTGAACAGAACCTTTATCGCATAAGAGGAAAAGGCACTACTGAGGAACAAGCCCATGAAGGACAGATTGACCTATTTTCTGTGTGCAAATGCAAGTGCTGATATGGAGACTAAACTAGTACTTTTGTACCATTCCCAGACTCCTCATACATTCAAGGAACAGAATGTGAACAAGGCCAGACTGCCTGTCATATGAAGGCCCAAGCAAAAGTTTGGTTCACAAGGTAATTGTTCATGAAATTGTTGTATGAGGTATTCACACCTACTGTTAATCTTTCTGACAGCCACCTGCCCCAAAGTTACCTTTTTCTGATGGGAACTGCCCTGGTACACCCTTTAGCCTTGGTGGATGATATAGATGCTAAGTATGACTTCATAAAAGTCAAGTCCCCCCCCCCCAACACAGCACCTCTTCTGCATCCCAAGGTCTAGCAAGTGATCTGCAACTTGAAGAAGCTATACACAAAGGAGCTCTTCAGCAGGAGTTTCAATGTCACTGAAGAGATGTCCTTGAACCTGAGAGTTCTGGAAGAAACATTTCAATGTCCTCCCCTCCATCAACCTCACTGATAAAGCCTAGAAAGATAACATGTACCAGACCTTTAACTCAGCCTGGAGGAAACTGTCACTGAATCTGTCACTGAATGTGATTTTGAAAGGGTCTGATGCACAAGTAGTGGAGGAGATTGGGTCCATGGGCAAGAATATGGGTCTGGACGCCTATGGTGCAGACATAGAGGAGCTGATTGAAGACCATAAGGAGGAGCTGATAATGGAAGGACTTGTTGAACTCCAGAGTGAACAGCAGAAGGCACTTGCTGGGGAGCATTCTACTGAAGAAGAGGAAGGTGGTTAGCAGTGACATGACAAAATCCATTACAGAAAAATGGAATGAGTGCCAGGATTTCTTTGGGAAGCCCCACCCCAACATAACTGTAATGAACAGAGTGCTGAATCTGATGAACAATAACGTGGTCTCTCATTTCCAGAGGGCAATGCAGTGCAGGAATAAACAAGTGACATTAAACAGCATTTTCGTCATAATTGATCTGGCAGCTAAGAGACAAAGAAAAGAGGGTAACCCTTGAAAGAGATCTCCCTGATGACCTTATAGAGAGAGACCCTCCCTTCAAAAAATGATCTCCTCCCTCCCTGCCTTCCTGCCCTCCATGCCAGAAGTCATTTCAAGCAAGATTAGTGTTCTCTCTCCATACTGTACTATACTGTACTTTGTTTTATATTTTTGTAGTTAAAAATACATATGGTTCAGAACAGATTAACCTTATTTACATTGAACCTTATGGGGAAATTTGATTTGGTTCGCAACAAATCTGGTACTCAGAATTGTGGAATGAATTAAGCTCATGAATTGAAGAACCACTGTGTTTATTTTGATTTTATTATGACAATTTGAAACACAAAAAACTGAATTATACAGTAAACACATACATATTGCTACTAGAATCTAGATTAACTAAATTTGATTTATCACATAAGCATCCAACCGTCTCAAACCACCAGAGTTTTCAGTAGAAAGAATGTTGGGCACAACAGTATCAGAAAGGTTATTTGTATAGATGGGCAGGGAGAGAAACTAAAGTGATGGAAACGTAGCCGGTTTAGTGATTTATGCCTAAGGGAATATGAGGTTTTAAGAGCAGTGACAATAGATAGAAAGGTAAAACTATTAAGAAAATGTAATATAAGAAATATAGTTTAAATTCAAAAAATGTTTACTGACATATTGCAAAACAATACAATTAAAAATTTTCTTCTAAAAATGTTCTTTAATCTGCCATTTTCAATCCATTTCATGAATGAGTGGCTATTCATGTTCTGAAAGTGGTGATCTAAGTTAAAAGCCAGTCACTTTCTATTTGTCATTTTGTATAGCCCCAAAAGACCCAGAGAGGAAGGCAGTATGTCACCCCTCAGGGTTCCTTTAACTCTGTGAGGACATTTGGCAATGTCTGAAGATAATTTTGATTATTATGCCTAGGATGGTTACTATTGAAATCTAATGGATTAGGCCCAGGGATGTTAAATACTTTACACTGCACAGAGCAGCCTCATAGCAAACACTTAGTAAGTCCAAAATTTTATTAGTGCAGAGTTTGAAAGTCTAGCTTAATTAGCATAGAGGTTATGAGAAGTCGCTGCTCAATTTGTGTTTTTCAAATGGTACTGATAACCTCATTTTATAGATGAGGAACCTGAGTGTTAAGATAGTTAAAAAATTCCTTAAGTTCAGACTGCCAAAAATAGTAGAAATGGATTTTTACTTTGATCCTCTGGCTCCAAATTCAACATCTTTCAATTATACCATAATTCTAGAAAGAAGATAAATGGACTGAATTAGTTCCATGACTTCAAATCATCACAAACAGAATTTTAACACTAGAGACCAACCAGTGATGTTTGAAATAAGAAACTTGAGAGCTGTTGAAGAGCTAGGAACAAGTTCTAGTGATAAATTTAGTTCATTTTTTGTAGTTTTGGTTATTGAACCCAAGGAGCACTGAGTTACATCCCTAACCCCTTTTTATTTTTATTTTGAGACAGAATTTTTGCTAAGGTGCCCTGCCTAGCCTTGAACTTGCATCCTTCTGCCTGAGTTAAAGATGCATGCCTTGTGATTCCTAGTATTTTAAAATTTGAAGTGATGGCCGTAGGAAAAGTCCACTGGATATCTGCAGACAAGTATTGGAGTTCAGAGGGAGGTCAGAACTGGAAATGTAATGCTGCTGACAGCAGGTGTTAGCCACAACCATGAGAGGGGGAACTGAAATATGCGCTAAGGAAGAAGAGCAGTAGTAGAGGTTGAATATTAAAAAAATGCTTGCAAAGCAAATAAGTGAAGAAGAATCAAGACAACTATAAAGAAAATAGGACTGAAAGGTGGTCAAGGTCATGAGGTTATTAAAGAAGTCAGATAAGTGGGAGTTTGAGAAGACAATTATTCAGAAATCTGTTTCACAGTTTTGGATAAGATTTTCACTATTTGCCTTTCCTTATTTCCTTGGACAGTAAATTTCCAAGAAGAAACTTCAGGGTTAAGGGAAATTCCAGATACAACTTAACAGGATTCTTGCTTATTTCCCTTGCTTGCCTTAATCTTCATAGCTGATAGCATAGAATACCTATATCTTATTTATCTGTTTTTAGTTATCCTTAAACTATTTTTTAGCTTTGAAAATAAAATTTCAAATTACATTTAGGTAAAAACCTAAAGTTTCCACTAGCAACCTCCAGCCTTCTTGTAGCTTCCTTTCTTATGCTAACAGCTTAAATTTTCCTTATCTAGAGCCAATGTTCTCATTTCTCTCTGCTGAGTCCACACATCCTTGTTTGACCAAATAATAAAAACAAACAATTCCTTCCATAATGAATGTACCCTAAGGTGTCAAGCTTCTCAGAATCTCATCTGAAAGTTAATTCCACTGAACCATGGTACAATATGATTTTAGTTAATGTACTTATTTATTGGCTACAAATGGTGGGGCTTGACTTAATATGCTGTGCCTCTGGGCCAAAATATTACAGGTAGTGCTCAACTGTGGGCAGCAATAGGAAGGGAGAACATAGTTGTCAAGGGCAGTTAAGGTACTAGATCAACTGACCATGCTGGCAAAAGATCATTTAGCTAATAATGATGGAGCTATAGTAGCATGTCTCCCTCTAAAAAAATATTCAATGACACTTGTTAAATCATAGTACGAAAGACTTTATTCAGGAGCACTGAAAGGTAAAGGAATACTGCATTGTATTCTTATAGTAATGGAGAGAGATGGGGTTCAACTCTGTAGCATGGGCAAATGGGAATTTATAGCCAGGGAGCATAGTGAGGGACAAGGACAGAAAATTTCCAAGAGGAAACATCAAGGTTAAGGGAGATTCTGGATACAGCTTAACAGGATTCTTGCTGAAGACAGGTCAGAATGGTCAGACATAACAACTTGGGTGGAAGGTGAGGATCCTTGTTAGATATTAAGTGTGATCAGGTATGAGGAGGAGAGGTTCTTGCTAAACTGACTTAGCCACACTTTTTGCTAAAACTAGCTTTTGTTAAGGAAGTACACAGATGACTCAAAGAGTCTTCAGAACTAAAGTTTGGCCTAGCAAAGAATCCTTGTCATGCTTAACGTTTTTTAATGTAAAAAAGACTATTAAACACTAATGTGGAATAATTATGTTAAGACGTTTTCCTATGTACAAGACATTGCATTAAGCACAGTCATGGATACTTTCATTTTGAACCCAACTCAGAAATGTGGGTTTAATATTCTACTGCCTTTGAAGAGATGACTAGGTCTTGGAAAAACTCCATATCTGGGCTCACCTCCTCACCCCAAATCCTGGGTTTTGGTACATATTGAACTTGCTATGATGAAGGAAATATCTTATGCCATACCCAGTATTTTAGGGCTAGAAATATGCTGGTATGGAGCACTTGAAATATGGATAGTGAAACAGATTATAGCTAAAACACAAGCAGTGCAAGCAAACTGAATTTACTCATAATTAATTACCTAATTAAAATGTAAATATAAATAGCCATATTTCAGAGCTCTGTTGGATTGACTGTGCAAATGCAGAACATTTCTATAGTTATAGAAAGCTGCGTTAGACAATGCTGTTCAGAGGAAATGCTGCATCTTCCCTTTCCTCCCTGGCTGGATTCTAGAATTGCATCTTTGCTTTTCTTCTTCCACAGAACATGAGCAGAAGGACTTTCTCCTCCCCCTGCTCCTCCACTCCTCCAACCTAAGAGAAAAGAGACTCTTTCCCGGGTCCACTTCCCTTCACACTGCCCTGCACAGCCTTGAATAGAGAGCCCCATGTGTGACCTAGTGGGGCTCTGCATAGGCCCATCACACTTACTGTCATTGTGGAGGATTAACTAATGGTCAACTTGGAACACCCAGCTGAACTAGGTCAGGGGGGGTTCTGGGCATGGAAGACCCACCTGAGAATTGTTGCTGATGGCACAAAAAGAGAACTGGAAGGTAAGATTGTAGGCTGTTGATTTTCCTGGGAAGGTTTGCTGCAGGTGGTTTTCCTGATGCGAACTTGTGTCATCGGTGCTCAGGTCCTTGCTGTTACTGGGGATGGCTGCTGTTGTCTTCAGGGGAGCGCTGGTCTTTATCTTGAGCATCGCTTCCTGGCTCCAGTGCAGATCCCTCAGGCTGTTGGCACAGATGCTTCACCCAACTGGCGCAGATTTTCTAGCTTCCACCACTGGTCTTTGGGCCTTCCCAGTGCTTGCATGACTTGAATGAGACATTGCTGTGGGCTCTAGGCCTCTGGCTGGACTCATGGAGGACACTGCCTTGGGCTCTTAGACTTTAGCTGGACTTATGAAGGATACTGTCATGGGATCCAGGCCCTCCCCTGGGTTCTTCAGGTCTCTGTGTGTGGACAGATCTCTTGCACTCCTCTGCATTTGACTTTTTGGGTGAATATTATAAAATAATCCTGTAAATTATGTGTCCAGTATTAAATCTATTCCCTAGCAAACCCTGACTACAACAGTCATCAACATCAACCAACAATTACTGGATTTGTAAAGGATGAACTCCTTCTGCCAGAGCTAGAATCAGGCAAAGGAACTGAGAACACTCTCAGAATAAAACAACAGACACAGCACTTAACAGAACAAAATATTTGCTTTGGGCTTTGTTAGAGGCCCTGTAAGTGACGACTTAGAAGGAGGCCTGGAGTCTTTTCTATTCTCCAAAACTTCTTAAAAGAATTGGTTGTCCTATATTATTTAAATGGAAAATGGAATGTATTTGCCACTGAAAAGCAATATATAACTGAGAGAAGTGTTTTTTCTGAAACACAAAGGCATTCAAGTCTTGAATCTAAAGCCCTTGACAGCCAAGAGTTCAGGGCTCACTCCTGCTCCTACATTTATAGGTTCATTTTCAATGCTAATGAATTCTTTCATAAGCTCTATTGTGTGTTTGTTTGAGACAGGGTCTCACTAGGTAATTTGGCTGGGTTTGAACTCACTATGTAGCCTCTGCTGGCCTTGAACTCCTGGCTATCATTTTGCCTCAGCCTCCTAAATGCTGGGAATTCAGGTGTCCACCATCGTGCCTGACTTGTTTCTTCTTTTGTGTATTTTAAACATATATTCACTAATCAGCACTTTGATTTAACCTAGAGTTTTTGAAACTTAAATTCAGATTTATAGTTAAAAGACAGAAAAGTGAGGGGAAGGAAAGAGACAAAATAGCCAGAGGGTAAAATGAAAAAGGACTTTACTAGTCAGTTTTTAAAATATCCTAAGTGGCAAATCTTGCCTACTACTGATCAGCGACTTCCTATTCCCCTTCTCAAGGTTTACAAAAGTTTAATTTTAGAAACTTGATGTACATCAGAATCACCAGAGATTCTGAAGTGTGCCTCCTGATTTAGAGATTCTGTGATGGGGCCTGAGATTCACGTTTTTAATGGGTTTCCATGTGCTGCTGGTTTGTGGACCTCTTGGAGTAGCAAGTGTGTAGACTCCAAGAAGCTAGAATTGAAGCTTTAGAGTTCGGAGGTCTTACTTCTGTCGAGGGGAGCGCTCTGCAGAAAGGTAGCCTGGAACCTGCTTTGCTGGGTACCTGCAGGCCCGCCTCTAGGGCTCCCTCTAGGCCTCAGATCTAAATTTACTGGGGTTGTTATGTAAGGGGCACCTGCATCTGGCTCTCTCTGTTCTCGCAGCAATCAAGTGAAGTGGGTGCAATGTTATTAATAATAATTATCGCCGTTTATCTTACATATGAAGAAACCGAGGCTTGCTCAAAGTTATAAGCAGAACCCAGGTCCATCTGTCGCTTTTAAGGAACAGTCCAGCACTCCAGTTTCCTGTGCTGTGAAATAGTTAGGACTTGGTTGGCAGGTACCTTCCCTGACAGATACACCTGAAAGAGTCTTCGTATTACTTCTAGAGGTCTTGCTTTTTGACCTGTGGAGAAAAGTTCTTCTTGAGAATACCAGAGCCCCTCTGCTTGCTCAGGTCAGGAGTGCGCAGGCTGCTCCCGGGAAGAGTCCAGAAGTCCCTGAGCGCTCTGGCTCAGAGCACAGCCGGCCGCGGTTACATAACCGAGAGGCGTCCGCCTCCCCGGACCCCCCACCCAGGCCAAGCCCCAGCAGCAGAGCGGATCCCATAGTAAACCCCCTTGGCAGGCCGGGCAGCGTCCCCTGCGGAACTGGCGGGACTGAGCTAGCCAGGGCCTTTCGGGGACGTGCAGCTGGAGTTGCCCCTCGACGCTCTCCTTCCCCGGCGCTTCCCGGGGGCCCCGGCCCAGCCCCTCCGGCGCCTCCCCCAGTCGGCTCCCCGCCCCTCGGAAGCGCGGACCGCCGCGCCTGGGGCCAGAGGAGGGGCCCTGCGCAGGGACGCGGCTCTGCGGGTGCGCCCGGGGACATGTCTGCGCGCCACCACCACCACCAGGGCTGCAGCGGTCCCAGCGAGGTGAGACGGCGGGGTTGAGCCGGGCTGGGGGCGCGGGACGAGGCCTCGCGCGGGGCTCCGGGTGGTCTGCGCGCTCTGTGCCGGCCGCGAGCGAGGAGCCTGGTCCCATCGAGCTTCCCGGGCGCACTCTCGCGGGCGAATCCGGCGTGCGGATCGCCAGAGCCCGGGCTGGGAAACTCCTCATGGCTCACCCTCTTCCCGCTCTCCAACTCGCTCTCCAACTCGTTGAGCCGAGGGAGCGGTGGCTCGGAGGACGCGGGCATCCTTTGAGGCCAGACCGGGTTTAGAGCTGGTCTTGAAGCTGGCGTAGGTCCGGGACGCTGCATTCTCCCTCCCTGGGTCCAGTCCCCGCCCGATCCCGGACCCTCACCAGGGTCGCTCGCCAAGCTTGTTCGGTTAGGGAGAGACTGCTGTCCACTCTGTTATGCTCGCTCCAGTGAGTTTTGGGGGCAGGTGGTAAGAGAGGGAGCTGTTCTCATCTCTGGCTGCTGAGGTTACCAAATGCAAGTTTCCAGATTTTTCCTGGATTCTCTTGTGTTAAATGCATTTTTAATGATAGAAATATTTATTTCCCTAGTGTGATCTAGTAAAAACACTCTAGCCCTCACAGTTTTTTCTGGATTAAATTGAATATCACTATTACGTCTTGCCACTAGGAAAAGCAGTGAAAACTTTAGTGCAGACTCACAACTCAGCATTCCAAATCATACACTAACGGGTCTCTAATTAGTTCCCTCTAAGTGATTCTTGGTTGAGAGCTGGCCATTCCAGAGGCCCCGCCAGCTTGGCCCAGAAGGAAAATCTTCAGGCCTGCCAAATTCAGAAACAGTCTCTACAGGTATCCAAGCTGCCTGGTTTTGAAAATTGTCAACTGCCCCCCTGCATAATGTGTCTTGTGGCCAAAGTCACGCAGGACCACAGCTAAGAGTGTCGGTCCCTCCCAATGTGCCAGTGCCCAACCTGTGTCTGTTGGAGAGAGGAAGAATGGAGGAGTACTGAATGACTGCACTCAATCACTTACAATCACAGGATCTTAGACATCAAAAGGATCTCAGAGCTCTCATCCACTAGATCCAGACTCTTCATTTTACAGCCCAGGAACCCCTGATCTGAGTCCTCGAGGGCTGCAAAGCTATTAACAGGGAACGGCGCCAACCCAGGTATCCCGTCTTCTCATTCCCACACAAGTCAATGTGCACGGCCTATTGCCTCCAGGCATTCTGAACAAAAATGGCATGACCAGAGTCACCTCATCACATAACTTTCTTGTCTTTGTTTTTTACTTATCATTTTTTAACTGAGAAGGTTCTGAAATGGATGAGATAGGTAGATTTAGTCAAACTGCCTTTGTAGTATAATTAAAAATTAGCAATCCTTATTTTTGAGTAATATTTAAATTTTTTCTTATATTAAGATGTATGCAGATACATTCCAGGTTTTAAAAAAGTACTCAATCAAAACAAAGAGTATATCCACCCACATCTGCCTTTGGAGTTTCTTCTAATTCTGTGTTCTCCATGGTGATGACAGATTAGGGTTAAAGGCACGATGTACGGCGCTAGACCTGGCTTGAAAAAAGTGCCCTATTGAAGGATTGTTTGTTGTGTTTAACATTATAACTGATAATAGAAGACACGACTTGCAATTAAAACTGACTCAGCATTGCATATTTCTTACATTTAATTAAATTTAATATATATTTATTGAGTGCCTTGCCTAGGGTTTGCTGGGGATTTTGGATATGTCAATGAACAAAACAAAGAACTTTGATCCTGTAGAGCTCCAGTTGCAATTATTCCTGAGAATAATTTTCCGGGACTTTGTCGGGCAGATAGAAGAGAATGTCAGTTTTGCCTAATGAAGGGAAATGAACACAAAAGTTCCAGTCTGTCTTACTTCTGATTCCATAAGTTTGTTGCTCTTATAATCATCGAAAACAAACAAAATACTCAGGCGAAGTTGCTTTAACTTTCATGAACCTTCTATGGTGTATGAATAATAGTTCCTACCTTTGTTTAAAGTATGTTCATTTGGAATCCACTTCCTTTATTGCAGCAACCTCATTGTGGTGACTTTAAACTTAATAAAGCATAGAAGAATTAGTTTTCTCAAAAGTGTTAATGTTGGGCCTGTAATTGTGTTAGGTTGTGTGATGTAGCTTGCTTTTATTTATTTATGAAGATAGCATACTGTTTCTATATTATCTCACTTTACATTTCCCGCCACTCTTCTCCATAATCATAGGCTGCACAGAGTTGTGACTTATTAGTACACCTGTCACCATGGTAGTTCTTCTTTTAAATCAGAAAATCCAGTTTTAAGCATTCTCTAATTCTCTCAGTCACATTTTCCTCAAAACAGTATGTTTGCAAGTTCAGGCATGTTTGTTGTTTTTAACAAAGACTTATCAAAATGAACTTGGCACTTTTTTGGTTGTATACAGCCAAAAAATGTTCACTGCCTGTTTCTTTGTTTGTTTGTTTTTATACATTCTCCTAACCAATTGCTTTGCTTTTAAAAATTACCAAATTGGAAGTTGTTTTCTTAGGAGTACATTTTTAGTATATCTAAAAACTCATCCATTAAAGTGGTATAACTTAATTGAGAAAAACCATGTCCACAGTTGAAGATACAGGGGGATTTCAAGCACAAAGATCTGGTCTCTGTTTTTAATTTGTTTGACATCAAAGGACATCAGAAAGTGTTGCTATCTAAGTGTCCTATTTAAATGTGATCCCTGTTCAACATTTGGGAAGAGTCACTGTTTCTGAAGGCTGCTAGGTACCCAGAGTAACAGTTGATTCTTTTCCTCATTCAGTAACCACTTTGCCCCACTAGATTTATATCTCTCTTCCTTTTACTGTACATTGATGATGGGGTGAGTTCCTCTAGCCAAGTAGAAAGTTACAGGTCATTAATTAATACACTATACTCATTAATTTATTGATTTAATAAATATTTATTGAACTTCTTTTTCATGATTTGTGTAAAGGCTGTACTCTGAGCCCCTCTTTTCCTGTGCTGGTGGCAATAGGGGATATAAAGATACAGAAGTAGCTTGCATCCTGATATAAAAGAAACTTCTTCTCCTCTTCTTTCTCCTTCTCCTCTTCTTTCTTTTTCTCTTTTGAGATACTGGGGATCAAACCCAAGTTGTTGTGCATGTTAGCCAAGCACTCCACCACTGAACTACATCCCCTTCCCTACTTGCTTCTTTTTGAAAACAGAAGATTTCCTTTTAGGGTCCTGTTGAGGTTGTGTTGTGTTGTATAACAGGCAGTTAATCACTTCTGGACCCTTCAGTATTGATGTAGAGGAGTACTGACCAACACTAAAGTAACTCATTCACCTCATTGGAAAATATAGCTAAAAATATAAAGTAACTCATTCTCATTCCCCTCTGGAATACATACTGATTCTTGCTCAGAGCACAGAGATCACTGTAGCAATAGCTATCATACAATAAATTGTTATACTTTGTTCTTTCTAGCTCAGGTGCACATTTACTGTGGTGTTTGGTCACAGTCCTGTTTATGCCAGTTGTACCTGATACTGTAATTTTGTAATTTAATTAAATATTGCATAACAAATTTAATGTGAATGCCAAAACAGAATGCTATTTTACGAAAACTAAATTGATTGCCATATGGGCCCATGTGTTAGTTAGCTTCACATTACTATAATGAAATATCTGAGATAATTACCTTGTAAAGCAAAAATATTTATTTTGGCTCAAGGCTTTGGGGATTCCAGTCCAAGATCAAGCAGATCCATTGCTTTGGGTATGTGGTGGCCGAGCTACGTGGCAATGACAAGAATGCATGACTGAGAACATTCACTGCATGGCCAGGAAGCGAAAAGAGAGAGAAAAAGACAAGATGGTGGGGTCTCACAATGCCTTTTAAAAGCATGACTCCAGTTACCTAGGACAACCCATAAGGCCCTGCCTTTCAAAGTTTCTACCAGGTCCCGATTGTGCTATACTGGAGACCAAGCCTTTAGCACAAGCCCTCCAACCCAAGGCATGGGTTGCATGCAGCCCTGAACAGTGAGTAATGTGGCTCATAAGACTGTACAAAACAAACTATTATTTTGTGATTTTTAGCTATATTTTCCATTATTAAATTGCAGGTGTGCTAGTGTGGACTGTATAGGCCAAAACAGAACACTAAACAGGGTAGGGCTAATGCCTTCTCTTGCATCCATCACAGACAGTTGAATTGATATCTGTGTACATCAATCAGATGTTATGTGCAGTTGTGCAACTTGGCAAGTAAAATGCAGTAATTGCCAATAATAGTGTTTCAACCTACCTGTATTTGTGTGTGCCTGGGAAGACAGGTGGTTTTTGATTTTAAGCAGATATGGAAGTGTTCTTATTTAATTATTGAAACTTGGGCTTGTGTTACTTTGTAAAGTAATTTAATAAATTAAAATATAAAAATGAAGGAAGTTTGTTGTTAAATACAATAACTATATTATATGTTTTATATGCAGCTCAAGATAATTCTTTTTTACTCAGTGTGGTCTAGGAAAGCCAAAAGGTTGGAAGCCTGTATTTTTGTTTTGTTTTGGTACCAGGGATTGAACTCGGGACCTCGTGCTTGCAAAGCAGGCACCAGAACCACTGAGGTAAATCCCAGGTTCTATCTTTTCATTTTTTTGAGACAAGGTCTTGCTATATAGTTCATACTGGCCTTGAACTCACTATGTAGCCTAGGCTGGCCTTGAACTTGTGGTGATCCTCCTGCCTCAGCCTCCTAAATGCTGGGATTATAGGTGTGCTTCATGCCTGGCTTGCATACCTGTGTTTTAACACATGGAACTATGGAGAGAAATTCAACATCCAAACTATGGAAAGCAGCCATTAAAATAAGACATGTTTATGAAACAGCAAGACATTCTGTGAAATGAATGAACCCTGAAAACCTTAAGTGAAAGAAGTTAGATACGTAAGACCACATATAAGTAGTATGATTCCACTTACTGGAGATGTCCAGAAGAGGCAAATCTAGAGGCAAGTGGATTAGTGGTTGCCCAGAGATGGAGATGGGGGAGCAAGGAGTGACTGAAAACGGTGCAGAGCTTCTTTTTGGGGAGATGGCTATGTTCTGGAGTTAGGTAATGGTGGTGGTTGCAGAATATTGTGACTAGAGTAAAAGCCACTGAAGTGTATACTTTAGAATGATTAAATCACTGAAGTTTATGTTATATGATTTTATCTCAATTTATAAAAAAAATAAAGCTTTAAAAAGCAACATGAACAAATGAACTACTACCTAGATGTAGAACAGACAGATACAACATATTGGGAAAGTACAGCAAAAATATCGAGGTGTTTTTTGCACTAAGGTCTTTTTACAAACTTCTTTAATGTCCTGCCCCGTTTCAAATACAAGCAAGAAACCTGGCCAGGTTTAGCCAAAAAATGTAACAGAAAACTCCAATCATGACTAGTATCCAAATATTAGTGAATGCATTTACAATTATTTATGTGACTAAAGTTGAAATAAAAATTTTGAAAGATGTTATGTCAACTTTTTGGGATCTAATTGCTTCAATTGAGAGAGATTTTTTTTTTGAGAGATCTTTAAATGTTTCAATATCTGAGGGTTCCTCATATGACTTGAAAATAGCTTATCTCTGCACTGGGGTAGAAATTCCTGTTTATGAACCTCTTATAAACATGGAATTAATTACTTAAGATTATAGTTTTCAAGCTTCTAAATCATCGTAAAAATCAGCTGTCCTTTCCCCCCAAATTCTGTGTTGTGACTCCCTCATTCGTGTATATTACCAGACTAGCTATGTAAAATTTTAACTATACCAATACTTAAAATTAATCACCCAAAACATTTGTAGACTATAATTTTTCAAAATATTTCTGAGAACAATTCACCATATTGTGGTTTATTTAACATATTACAAACTGAGAACATAATTACTTATTTGCTGGACAACTGGTATTATTTTTGTAACTCTGCTGTACTTGATGAAATACTTTCCATGGAAATGAGCTCATATTTATCTACTAAAACCAGCTGTATTTCTTGAAATAGCAATTTCAGCTCTCTGAATCTGTAACTTCAAAACAGTCACATCATGGCCCATGAAAGAACCATTAAAGAAACAAAAACTTGTACTCACAACAAAGTTAAACTTGCTTTGAGGAAAAAAGTTGTTTTTTCAGTCAGATGTGGGTCAATGAGAGAACAACAACAACAAAGCAGTATTAGCTATCATAATTAAGTCATTACAGATAGTGTTAATTGAAGTTCTCAGCATAACCGGTATCAAAGATATGGATTGTTCATAATGATACCTGACAATTTAGTATTCTCAAATCAGCCAATTCAAGACTCTGTATCAATGGTTTTCAACATTGGTTACACATTAAAATCACCTAGGGAAGGGAAGAAAGCATACTAATACCAAGGGCTTATTCTAAAAAATTTCCCTTCACCAGCTACTTAAAAGGCTGAGGCAGGGAGACTAGAAGTTTGAGCCCAGACTGGTCACCTTAGTGACTTAGAGAGTCCTTTTCACAAAATGAAAAATAAAAAAGACCTGGGGATGTAGCTCAGTGTGAAGGCCCTGGGTTCAGTCCCCATTACTGCAGTACATACTGGAAGGGAAAAAAAGAAAAAAGGAAAAAAGGAAAGAGGAAAAGATCAAATTCAGTAGGGTCTGGGATAGAGTCAGGGCATATGTAGTTTTTTTAAACTCCCTTGTAAAGTGCATGTGAAGCCAGGGTTGAGAACCATAAATTTATAAAATACTTTGTAATTTTACTCTTCTTTAGAAAGAAATATTAAAGCAAACAGTTGTAATGGTATCTTCGTCCTCCTCTTTTTTTTTTTTTTTTTTTTGTACTGGGGATAGAACTCGGGTCCTTGCGCTTTCAAGACAAGCGGCATAACCACTGAGCTAAATCCCCGGCCCCCTCCTCCTCTTTTTTGGGGTTTTTATTTTTTGGCATTTGTCTATACAGTGCTCATTTAATATATGGGAAACTTTTTCCAGTGGTTGAATGAATTTTCACTGATTTTACCCCCGGTAAAATTCATTAAGCTTGCTCATGTTTATATGTTAAAGCAACCAAATCAACTATATTAATCTGTTTTCTATTGCAATAACAAAATAGTTGAAACTGGGTAATTTGTAAAGAGAAGAGATTTCTTTAGCTCACAAGTTTGGAAGCTGACAGGTCAAGATCAGGCAGAAGCATCTGTTCAGCCTCTGGTGAGGGCCCCCTTGGCTCCATTGTATCTTGGTGGATGGCCTCATGGTGGGAGCATATGGAGAAGAGAGAGAGCTCATGGGGAGACAGAAAGCCAGAGAAAGATTCAGAGGTCAAGCTTATTCTTTTATATCAGAGAGTTTTCCTTGTCACTAGGATTTCCTCTCATGGAGAAAAATGTGATGAGGTGGTTGACATGGAAACTGAAAAAGACTGACCAAGAGGGCTACTTAGAACTGAAGTTATTTTTAATATTTGTTATTTTATTTTTAATATTAATGAAGATTCTCACTCACTGTTACCAATTAGCTTTCCAAAATTGTGTTTTAAATATTAATTTTTGTATTAAGAAGTGGCATCTTCATGGATGTTGATTTGTACTTTTTGCCTGTGTTTTTGCAGAATTCTGGGGGTTTCAAGGAGCCCTTCCAAGCTGTTACAGTGCATGGGGACAATGGGTAGAGGGAACGGAGTTGTTCAGCTTCCAGTTTAGGGTTTTTTACTGTTGGGCCCTCTGCAATGTGAGCAGGTGTGCTATTCTTGATTTCACTTGCTGGGCTTCCAAGTAAGACTTCATTTTAATGAAGGATTTCTTGGTTAAAGTAAGTTTATCATGTGATCACATGTTTTAAAGCTTCTGCTTCTCTTTTCCTGCTGAGTTTGGTTTATGTCCTTGCAGCCACTAATGGTTTCTAGCTACTGTTGCATATCCGTGCTGAAAAAGCACAGGGAGACTTTGGCCTTGTTAACTTTCTAATTTGGTGCTTGTGGGGAGAACAAGCCAAGTGAGCAGGGAGATGTTCAGAGCAAGAAATATAGATTGAGAATTATCAGCCTGGAGACTCAGCTCAAGTCATAGATCTTCTGTAGAGTGTTTACAGAGAGAAGCAAGATAGGGCAAAGATAAAATTCTGGGAAATAGCTGTGCTAGGCCAGGCACCCTTCTTTGTATTCTCATTGACTCGATGAACAACTAGTCAATGAAGTTCACGTTCCGTACTTTAATTTTATATTTTCCCATACGAGCTTGTGCACTATGGAGCATGAGTGTTTGTGTGTAGGTAGGTGAAGGATGGTAGCCTCGGGTGGAGGTTGGGGATAAAGCAAAGTGGAAAGTAGTTTCTACACAAACCCTTCATCCTGTACATACCATTAGAGCCTCTTCCATGTGTATACTGAGTATAAAATGCAGTGATTATCTAGTGGATTTAGCCATTTAGGTAGCCATTGTATTTTTTTTAACATAAAATGATTTATGAAGACATGCTGTGGTTTGTTGATTTTCAAAATCCAGACATTAGCCCCATGTCTTAGTTCTGTCATGTAGAATTAGAACATTGTCTTCTGGGTTCTGGATGTGTTCTCACGAGGTCCTGGGGCTAAGTTCCCTTTCTATATGGGTCTGTGACCTACTGGGTTTCATTGATCTAGACCCCACCCGCAGTGCTAACCAGCTGTTTGGCAATTTAGGTCACAAAGATCACAGGCAACAATTTATTAACTTAATTTAAAAATCCATAAACATTCTTAGAAAAAGTCAAAGTCCTCAGGTAATGAATAAATAAATGCACATAAATAAGGAACTTGTTTAAAGTATTTTACTTGGTAGTTAGGGTATTACTTAAAACCAGTGATAAAGGAACTAGTCATTTTGTCAAAGATTAAGCCCTACGCATTTTTAAAAATTTCTTTTTTACTTCTGTAGGCTGACTATGTTTACTACATAATCACCAGGAGCTAGGCAGTGCGTTGGGTCTGAAGGCTCATAAAAAGACCTCACTGGCTCCTTACTCAGAGGCTTTCCATCCCCCATAGAGGACAACGAATCAGTACTGTGATGAGACCCTTAAGTGACTACCTATAAAGGGAGTTCAGGTCCCGAGGTACTTATTGCTGCCTAATTTGGTTAAACCAGTAAAGAAATGTAGAGATTCATGTTAACATTCTAGGTAGTAGGAGCAAGAAAGACACTGAGGTGGAAATGTGCACTGTGATTGAAAGTAGTGTTGGTTCTCTATGGCGGTGCCACAAGGCTAACACGAGGGCATGTAGCTGGGATGCTAGATGAGACCAAGCACAAGCAGGGGCTAGAGCAGTGATGGCGAACCTTTTAGAGACCAAGTGCCCAGACTGCAATGTAAAACCCACTTACTTATCACAAAGCAAACACTGCAATTAAATCTGAATACTGAGGTTTTAATTTAGAAAAAACACCTCAAACATTAACATCTTTTGTCTTAAAAGAAAAAACACAATTACAGAGCATTCAGTGATACAAACAGCTTTTTATTGAAAGGTGAAAGTTTGCATTTGGCATGTTTTTGCACAATTAATGTGATCTCTGCTGTTGTGTGCATGCTGATTTTTTATCAAACCTTGCTTCACACTTCATTAGTTTGAGAGCAACACATGCAGCACTTGGATCATCTGTTAGTCTGTTTCTTGTATCAGATTTGATATAATGCAAAGCCAAAAACAACTGCTCACAAGCATAAGATGATTCAAACAATATAAGAAAAGCAATCCAAAATGCTTTCATTGATTTAAAATTACTTGGCAGAGAATTGCACACTTTAAGCATTTCATTTTCAGAAGTGCTAACTGTGCTGACTTTTGTCCTCCCTTCATACTCTTTCTTCTCAAGTGTTGCTCACAGGTCATAGAATTTATTTTTCCAGGGGCTAGGGATTTAGCTCAGTGGCACAATGCCTGCCTGGCAAGCTCGAGGTCCTGAGTTCGAACTCTGGTACCCGCCCCCCCCAAAAAGAATTTATTTTTCCAGATAGAGCTTTCTTGAAATTCCAATAGCTCCATTTCCAGATTTCCAAAATCTAACCAGTGTAATCAGGGAAGGTCAAGTTCTTCAAATTTGGCTTTATCTGAAGAAGTGAAAAAACACAAGGTTGTCTCTAATGAAACCATAAAAATCTGTTACTGAAATTCTCCTTTGCAGCTGCTACAATGCTGGAAAATTCCTTGTAGATTGCCTGATGGGTTGTAGCATTGTCTGAAAATGTTGTAGAATTTTCTAAATGCATTCTGAGATCTGGAAACTATTTCAGCTACCCACTTTCAAGGTCTTGGCTTGTGTGTAGGCAGAGGGCTCAGTGCCCACTGCAGCATGTGTGCCATAGGTTTGCCACCACTGGGCTAGAGCATTTAGCATCTGTACATCACACTAAGGACTTTCATTTTTTGCTTTGGTATCTTTGGAACAGAAGAGTTGAGTGTCTGTAGGGTTTGGTGATAGAATTAGCTTGTGTTTCAAACAACCCTGAATGAAATTTGAAGAAAGGCCCCAGAGGGTGACTAGAGAAGTGATACAGATAGGAAATAAGGTTAATGGCTTATGGTAAAACTAGACTTTATATTCTTCATGCTGGTTGCCCAGTTATGGCAGGTGGTAGAGATTTCTGGCAGGAGGTTTGATATTCTGGGAAAGAAATTCACAGTGTGAACATCAACTGCTAGTGGGATCAGTTGAAATCACATGTTTGAATGTAATTATGTAGGGGAGAATGAAAGAGATACGCAGTGTGTCAGAGAATGGGGGAGAATAGGAGATTGTGAGAGAACTGTGTTCACATCATGCATTTCCCTTTTTTAATACTTTAGTTGTCCAGCTGTGTCTTGCTCTTTTTCGTGGGGCCAACTGTGAGGGTAGGAACTGTCTTATTCTTGCCAGCATCACTGTACAACTTCTGAGGGCACCATCATAGGTCTGTGTTGTGTCTGTACTGATTGTGGTGGCATCTTGAGTGGTACTTCAGGTATTCCTGTTTAACTGGCCCCAGCAGCAGGCATTCAACTTGCTATAATTTCAGTATGGTTTGTTTCCTCTGCAACTCGTGCTGAAATTTAGTCACCATTATGATATCTGAAGAGGTGGGAACATATGAGATTGTTAGGGGTGACTTGGGCTCTGCCTTCATGAATAGATTAACCTATCAAGCAATTAATGAATTAACAGGTGAATAGTTATCTTAAGAGTTGGTCTCCTAAAAAGGCTTCTGACTGAGTCTTTTGCAGGTTCTCTGCCTCCTACCATGCAATGCTCTTAGGACTTGAAACAAGAAGGCCATTGCCAGGTGCAGTCCCCTTGAGCTTGGGCCAGAACTGTGAGTCAGAATAAACCTGTTTTCTTTATAACTTATTCAGTGTTATTAGCAATAGGAAATGAACTAACATAGTATCTGACATATGGGAAGTGTTTATTAAGTTTGTTGAAAAAAATAACACTACATATCCTGCATGGTTAGATGAAGAGTCTAGCACAAGAAAGGAAGAAGCAGAGTTCCATAGGGAAGAAGGATAAGCAGGAGAGACTTCTGTCTTGGAAATTCAGGGAAGAATTTTCATAATGAGAGAGAGGTGAACAGTGCTACAAGGTGGTCAGCTAGAAGAATAACTGCTGGAAATGAGGTGTCAAAAAATGGCATGGGTGGTGTGTGAGGGAGGCAGGGCAAAACTGTATTCCACTGAGGTGCAAGGGAGGAGAGGGTGAGGAGAGAGTGTAGACAGGTCCCTAGGAGGTGGGGTTTGTGAGAAGATAACTGATTATAGCCAGAAAGGGCGGAGAGGCCCTAAGGACTTTTCCTCTCAGTTCTTTCCTCCTCTTCCCTTCTTGTGTCCCTCACATTGTTACTCCACTTTAAGGAGAGAGACATTTGAATAAATTTATAAGCTAAGGAGGGCCCTGTGAAAAAGTCTTAATTCAAAATGTAGACAAGAGCAGCACACATTTGTAATCACGGCACTCTGTGAAGCTGAGGCATGAGAGTCACATGTTCGAGCCTGCCCTGGGTTATTTAGTGTCTTAGTAAGGCCCACTTACAGATGTGAAATTTTGTCTCAAAATAAAAAATAAAAAGGGCTGGGGATGTAGCTCAGTATGAAGACCTTAAGTTCAATTCTCAGTACTGTAAAAACAAACAAGCAAACAAACAAATGAAAAAAGAAAGGAAGTGATATTAATTGGAGAGATTAACTTATTTTATAATATTTTATAAACTTTTGGAACAGGAAGAAAAAAGATGAGGATGCATATGGATATGAATAAATGGGAAGAATAAGATGAAGGAAGGGAAATGGAAGAAAATCCCAAAGAACTCAGTTCTCTCTACAAAATATTAACATGTTAGTCCACATTCTATGTTCTAACCATTGTTAAAATTATTTTACATATATAACTCACTAAATTCCTATGACAGCCCTATAAAGTTAGAATTACTATCCTAATGAAAAATTGAAATAACTGAAATGGAGAGGTTAAACAACTTGCCTGAGGTGATATAGCTACTAAGTGGCAGAACCAGGAGGCAGAGCTGGTTACCATCCCTCATGGTGCTGAAAATGGTGAGTACATGGAGTACTTAAATATAACATATTGTTGCTGAGTCATACCCAGCATCTAGTTCCTGCTGGGATTCATAATCTGCAAGGTTGGAGATTTCCTCTAGCAAAACTTGCATTACCAGTTATGGCAGTGGAAATGTTGGGCTATTTGGATTGCTGTGGAACTGAGCTTTGGTAGCTTGGGGTGGAGGTGTCAGCAGGAGAGCAAGTGAAGTGATAAATCATGAGTTCTAGCCTCTGAGAGAAGAAAAGAGAGCAGAGCTAGCTGATGGGTTGGGAGACAGGGCAGCAGCAAGGAGCCTGAGGCACAAGGTGGTTGAAAACCAGGTGCAATGAAAGCTCAAGAGTTGGAGATTTGTGGAAGAGAGAAAGTTGGGATTAGAGAGTGAGACTTAATTCTCGTAAAAAACCCAGATTTCAGAAATGAGGACTGGCACATGTGATGATCAGTTGGTGTTGGGACTTTGGGAATGCATGACAGTAATTGATTGTAGGTGAATCATATGAAACATGAAGGGTTCAGGGTTGAGTCTGTGATTTTGGAGATGCAGGACAGATCCTGACTGTAAGGGCTGATCTGACTTCAGAGCTGCAACTCAAATGTGTTTGGTTATAGGGAAAGATGCAAAAGGTGAGCTGGTGTTTATCATACAAAAAAAGTGCTTAATGATCTCAATAAAACATTGTTAAGGAATAGTTGAATAGCTTACATTTTTGCATTGTAGTTTTTAAAAGAGAACTTGAAATAGGAGTTGTCAAAGCAGCACATTCCACAGGTAAATTTGAATGCTTTAACCAAATCACCATTATTACTCTGAAAGGAAAAGATTGGGTCCTATGGTGAAAGCTCCTCCTCTTTCTTCTACCCCAACTTTTTCTTTTCTCCTAAAACTTTCGATACAGCATGCTTTGGGAAGAGGGAGGCAGCTGAAAACTGTCAGACTTCCAGATATGCAGCTCTGTTATGACTTATACGGGTAGAGGTCATGGGAGAGGGGCTGGAAGCTTCAGTAAAACTCAGTGTGGTGTCCTCTGCTTCTATACTTAGCCATGTGATGGGAAACCAGCAAATATGTGTTGCCTTTGTATAGCTGTACATATCATTATCTGCCCTTCTCTGCCCATGTACGATTCCAGGAAATCAGAATTAGATCTCACTTGAGCTTAGAAAGACTTGCATCTGAAGAAATGGAGCTACCAAATAGAAATAGAATATGTGCACTAGATCTGATACATAAATGGCATGAACAGAAAATGCATCAGGTGGGATGTCTGGAAATGTAAGAACAGAAGCTCACGGCAGTGAGAAGGCCTTTCCTAGAAGATCCCAGAGACTAACTCAAATCATTGATAAGATTGGGTTACTGCTGTTTCCTCAAACCAGCCATCACTTGCAGAAGGAACAAGATTGCTATAATTTTTGATCAGCCACTTTAACTGGGCTGGATGTTGAGAATCCAGTTCATGATAGAGAGAAGGTTGGAGGACATTATTATGAGATTCAGACAGCTTTGTCAGAGAAAAGAGCCTCTGATGGCAATGAGGTCCCCAGCTTCAGCAACTGTGAGAGTATGAACTTAGACAAATTACCAGGTTCAAGCGTCAGTTTTCTGTTCCAGGATCATTGTGGAAATTGAAAGCACTCTCAGTATAAACTCTCAGTACAAACTCTCAGTAACCATACAAATATGAATCATTTATTTAACAGCAACAGCAGTAGCAGTAGCAGGAGCAGTAACAACAGCAGCAACAACAACAACAATACAACACTTCCATTTACTGAGTAGTTAGATGTTCCAGACACTTGCTACTGGCTTAATTGCTTTCTCTTTATTACTTACTAAACATGTATCAAGCCATGACCATTCTCAAAGTATTCTGTTAAATACTTTGTTTTCTGTCTCAGTTAAGCTGAGATCTCGAACCTCAGAGATCGAGGGTAGGGGCAGAGGACAGGTGCAGGCCGAGTTTCACCCAAAGGTCCTGTTTTTGGCTTGTGTGGCAGAGTAGTGGCAACTGGCTATGGGACCTCAGGTAGTTGATCATTTTCTTCCTCTGGTGGTATTTTGCTTTGTAGTTCAGGGCTTGCTGCATAGGGATAGCCTAGAACTAGAAGAGGGATTTACAAATGCCTACTAAGTTCTTGTATATTTCTCATTTGAACCTTGAAAAGAAATCAAGCTTGAATTTTTATTGTATTGAAGTTTAGTGGCCATGGGATCCATTCCTGAGATATGAAGTTAGGAAATAAGGGACATAATTTTTTTTATGTTGCAAACTGCCCAGCATTGCACATTATTGTGACATAAATTTTTCCATATTTTGACATCTACTCTTAAGATATTTCCCTGAAAGAGAATAGCTAAATCAAAGGGTTTAAAGTTTTTTTTTTTTTAAAATATAGATTGTCTGGTTGGTTCATGGAAGTTTTTGAATAGTGAGAATGACACGTTTATACTATTATTTTGGGAATATACATTTTTTCTTTTTATAATGTTTCATATGATTGGGATCATAAAATTATTTCCAAAAAATCTGAAATTTTCTTATGCTATATAAATTACTTTTCCCAGATCTCCCTTGAAATATTCCATAAATAGTTTTTCTATGGCTCAGCCTGTACTGGACTCTGAGGAAACCCAATCCATATCAGTTCCTCCCCTATTCATCCCTCAAGTCTTGGGTGACAACTGAACGCGTGCATCTTAATTCATACAACCCTTAGTGTGAGTTACTTCTCATGAGGCTTCTGACCCTGTAGGAACATAGCTTCCCTGAAGGCCTAGCTCTGATACATCTGCTTTTCATTCATAGTTCTGCTCTCACACCAGGACCATGCCATACACTTAATTTGTGAATAAACTGGTGGGAAACATGAAGTGGGGAATACTGGGTTTTCCTGATTATTCAGTATGAATATGGGATATTTGTTTGGGAATTGTGGTGGAGGTAAAAATATTTTCATTCATATTACTCTATGACCTATATAATTCTCTCAACAACTTCTAAAATAAATTCTCACCTACTCTATCTAACCCATCCCCAGATATACTGATGGTGAAGTGATGTAGCAATGGAAGAGCAGGGGAAAAAACTCACTATTCTTAAATAGATTTTAAAAATTCATAGTTGTGACCACAGTATATACAATGTAACACTTGCTTATATTTAAGCACTTAATATGTTTGGTGTGATAATGGTAGAAAAGAAAGAAATGAGATCACTCTTGCCAGGAAGTGTCCAGAAACAGAAACCTTAAAGCACGGCCAGGACTCTGGGAAGGTGGAAGGAGAGTGCTTTGCAGCAATTAAATTGCTTGAGGGAGGGGGCAGAAGAACCCTATGGTGTGTGATTAGAAAATAGAGACCCAGGAGGTCTGTCACACAGGGTCACACACCAAGTCAGTGGAAAGCCTGGTTTTCCACCATAATCTTTCTAAATCGAAGTTACACATACCCGACTTGCTTTTCTTGGTTTCTTTTTTCCAAATTTGATTTTTAAAAATTACTTCTCAAGAATTCAGATTTTAGAGAAGGGAATAAAGGATATCTTCTTTCCCCACCTTCTCCCATGCCTACAGCTTGCACTTCAAACAGTCTGGTGTGTGTGTGCTGCAGCTCCTTTACCGGGTGGAGGCCAGTTGTGCCTCCTTCCAGACTAGCAGAAGAGATGCTGGGGACGGGCATGTCTTGTCTTCTCCAGGGGCTAACTGGATGAGACTTATCACGTTCAGCCCTCTGGGCACCAAGACATTCCCAAATTTAGCAGCAAGAGAGAAGAGCCAGAGTGTCTGGCAGCCCACCCTTTCAGGGGTGGAGAGCTATTAATGCCTTCTGGCTTTTTTCCTGTACTACGTTTACTTTCTAACCAAGGCACTATACCAGTAGAGAGATTTTGGGGAAGCCCAGGGCTGCCTCACCATCATCTCTGTTTTTCCCAACACTTGCCCTTGTTTGTTTCCAGTTACTATTGCATGAGAGGAATGAAGATGCCCTGATTCTGCAGGTCCATCACTTGAATCACGTCCGGCAAGTTGCTTCAAGGGTTAGAAGTCCAATCTCACTTTTCTCCAAGTTTAATGTGCATTTGTTTTTCCTTTTCATATTAAGGTTCCTGAAATAAGATGTGACTTGCATTAAATATATAGGGTATTGTGTTTAAATTAATTTCTCCTTTTTTTGAAAAGTTGTTAGAGAACCAGTGGAGTAACTTACAATTTATGCTATTTTAGGACTATGGGGATATGATAAGTTTCCTGAGAAGTCATATGGAAATGGAGATTGCATAACAATCTGTTTTGTGAACAGTAAAAATGTTGTAGAAATAAATACAAAAGATCAGAAAACTGTCAGCTGTCTAGTCACATCTCAGAGATGCGAAGAAAGGAACTTCTTGATTTAAAAAGTAATGACAGTTTTCCATAAAGTTGGTAATGAGTTGTGTGAATGTTCTTTTTTTCTTTCTCTCTTTTTTTTTCTGCCATGCTGGGGATCAAACCCAGGGCCTTGCACATTCTAGGCAAGTACTCTACCACTGAGCTACCCCTTCAACCCCAGGAATATACATTTCTCTTCAGACCCTACCCCATAAGACTCAGTAAGCTGTTTTCACTTCAAATGAAAGAAACAAATATAGTTCATAAACATTGGGTTTCTCTTTAATTAAAATCCTTTAAATAAATCCTTGGCAGGATTTATTTTCTTGCTGTAGATTTAGTGGATTCTTGATCCTTGCTAGAATTATCAGGATGGCCAAAAGCGGTTATGAACTGAAACATAATGTCAATTCAAAAAGAAGTGTTGCAATTCAAAGTGAGCAGTAGAATGCCACTAATATGCCAAGGAACACTACAGGTCAAAACCAATTACTCAGATACTTGATTTCTGTCTAGGCAGGGTCCAGGGTAGATAGAGAAAACAGTAAAGTCTAGACTTATCTCCTGAGTAAGAGTAAATGAATCAGACATAGTGGGAATGTTTCTGGGAATAAATTAGCCAGATTTTAACTTTGTTAGTGTTTAGATCTTTTTCCCATAGTGAATACTTCTGAATAATCATGATTACTATAATTATAAGTAAAGATAGCTTATTTTTAGCATCCTGCTTGGTCTTTTGTCTTGATTTGCCAAATAACCATAATTATAAAATATTATTGGCTCTACAGGGCAGACCTGGTTTATTTAATTCTAGTTTTGTGTTCAATTGAAAATAAAACTTCATTGTAAAAATTTCCATTTCTCCTATTGTGGTACTGACCGTGAAGAATGACATCACCCTCTGAAATTGCTGCCAGACCCCTAACAGAACCTTTATATCTCTACAACATCCAGTGGGCACTATCATGCTCAAATATCTGAGTAATTACTTATTTCCCAAAACTTGTACATTTAAGCTTTTCAAAAGTCAAAATTACAGCAAATTTCATTTCAGGGTCTTATTTAGCTTTACTTGTGATTCTAGAACCAGGCAATACCTCATTCCATGAAATAGAATGTGTATTCTGATAAGCTAAGCAGGGGAGGTTGGTTTTAGACAGAAAAAGGCTGAAGAAAGCAGAAAGAGTACAAAAAAAGTGGTCATTTTTATGGCTTGTTTCTAGATGTCCCCTCAAAGCCTCATGTGGTCATAGATGGGGCTTTTCAGAGATGGTTGGATCTAGAGTGTGTGATGCTGAGATCAAGGGTTTGTGATTACTAAATTGCTCCACTGATTGTTTTGTCATAGTTCTTGGTGTGGCTAATGGGAAAACCCACCCTGGGTGTGAGTGCTACCCATCCTCAGGGATAGAATATAAGGAACATAAAGAGAGCTGCTGCTGTCACTGCTTGCTGCTTTTGTTGTCTTCTGCCTACCACAAACTGTCTCTCCTCTGTGATACCCTCTGCCATGCTTCTCTGCCTTGGAGCCAGCTAATTATGTACTGAAACCTCTGTAAAATGTGAGCCAAAATAAATCTGTCCTTCTTTAACTTTGGGTGTCAGACATTTTGTCTCAGCAACAAGATAAATAACTAAGTCATTTTGAAGTTACTTTTGTTGTAAAGGTTAAAGCTGAGAGGACTTCCTTATCATGACAGCTAAAACTGGCTTGTTTGGGGATTTGTGTGTGTCTCCCCCCCCCATCTCTCTCTCTCTCTGTCTCTCTCTCTCTCTCTCTCTCTCT
>NW_004624737.1:355897-382504 GCF_000247695.1 Heterocephalus glaber | reverse complement strand
TGGCTCAGCTTCTCTGCCCTAGGAGCTTGGGATGGCAGTGGGGGAGCTTCCTTCTGGGTTCTGGGACTGGCTCAGCTTCTCTGCCCTAGGAGCTTGGGATGGCAGCAGGGGAGCTTCCTTCTGGGTGCTGGGACAGGCTGAGCTTCTTTGCCCTAGGAGCCTGGGATGGCAGCAGGGGAGCTTCCTTCCAGGTGCTGGGACCTGCTGAGCTTCTCTGCCCTAGAAGCCTGGGATGGAGGCGGGGAGCTTCCTTCTAGGTGCTGGGACCGGCTCACCTTTCTGCCCTAGGAGCCTGAGATGGAGGCGGGGAGCTTCCTTCTGGGTACTGGGGGTTAATAAATATTTTTAATGATAAGGAAATGTAACTAGCTTTTTTTCACTTAGCATAATGTCTTCAATTTTATTAATTTTGTGGCAGGTACTTTCCTTCCTTTTAAAGCTAAATAATCTTCCATTATGTACTCAAAATGTAGCACATTTAATTTATCTATTTATCTCTCAATGGAACTTTGGGATGTTTCTATGTTTTGGCTATTATGAATATGGCCATACAAATATCTGTTTGAGCCTTAGCTTTTGATTATTTTGGATATATACTTGGAAGCAAAATTGCTGGGTCATATAATAATTCCTTTTCATATTTTGAGGAACCACTATACAATTTTCCACAGAGGCTATATTATTTTACAATGCAACTAGTAATGCAAAAAGACTCCAATTTCTCCACATTCTTACCAACAACTTGTTATTTTCTACGTTTTTATAATGGTCAGTGTAATGTATATGAAGTCAAACTTTGGTTAAAAAGTGGTAGTATTCTTCAAAGTATTTTCTCCAAATAAAAATAGTGTTGATTTGAGTGACAAAATGTAGATGATTTTTATTATTGTCTTTTTGCTCCATTTCCTCCTTTTTCTGCGTTAAGAATGTATAAGATGTGTAACAAAAATGTAAAGGTGCAAATTTTCAATGATGAATGTCATTATATTATATACTTAAAATGTACCAATTATTAGAATCAATAATTGATAATGTTAAATAGGAAGAAAAGGTCCAAAGGGATAGGGGAATTGGGAGGGGCAGGGGAAAGGAAAGAAGGGAAAGGAAAAATTATGAGAAATGGAAAAAATGGAAACAAAGTCTTTGTAAATAGAGAAGGGTGGAGGGGGTGAAGGGAGGGCTAGGAATGGGGAAAAAATAAGAACCAAGATGCATCATGTAAAGGTACAAGTTCCCAATGAGAAATGTAAATGTGTTGTATACCTAAAATGTACCAATAAAAGAATTTTTTAAAAAAGTATCTGAAATTCAGTCAAGTTCCATCACTTTTGAGGTCAGCAGCAGTTTCCATTTACCTTGGCATGAAGTTTGCATGTGGGTCCTCATACTTCTTGATTTTTGGACAAATGCTGCCCAGCCCTGTTCTATGTGTTAAAGCCATCCCTGGATGCTGTAGGTGCCAGGCGTTCCTCTGCCCACTGAAGCAGAACCAGGGCTTTGGGCAATGGATTAGTCTATAGAAACACAGTCAGGTTCCAGCATGTGCCCTTCTGTTGTCCTTGCCCACCTTCCTCCCCATCTCTATTTTTAGCACAAAGAAATCTCCTGTTTGGGTTTATTCACTCACCAAGGTTGGGACTGATCACCTTAATATATTACCACTGGGAGGTGAAGGCATTTTCCTCCTACTCTGTAAAACTATATTCTGTAATTTTCCAAAGAATTTTAAGGCTTATAAAATGTTTGTCTTAGCTTTAAGAGCAGTTAATATTCCATATGTACCAATTTGTAAAAAGGGTAGAAGAAATCTTTTCATGGAGCCATTACTATTTTTGTAAAAATAAAGGGTACCCAGTTAATAATAATGTATGTTACTCTATGTTCAGTTACTGTATTTGATCATGTGCAGGCTGAGAGGGTGAGTTAGAAAGTATGTTTATTTATTTTTTTAATATTAGAGATTTGTATGAAGCAGGAAACAGGTGGTAAGGAAAGACACAATAAGTTAAGGACTTTTTAATTACTGGTTAAGAGATGATCCCTAGAAGATTGACGGCTTCAGTCAATGATCAGAGACTTTTTGTTTTGTTTTGACATGATGATTCTGGCTTCATGGCTTGGGGGCCAAGAATTTGAAGGGAGAGGAAATGAAACTGTTAGAGCTGTCCACACTTGAGCTGTTAGGACTCAGGCTGGTTTTGTGTAGATATGGGAAACAGCAGCAAAATCCCATGACTAATTAGTGAGCCTGTCATGATGGAAGGAGTTGAAGCTGTGGATAAATTGTGCATCGGGTAATTCCATTTCCTGATCATTTCACAGCTGAATAAGACACTGCTATTCCTTTCTTTTAAACATTGCTTCTTCATGCTTAGATTCCTCACGAGTTCTCAGAGGAGAAGCAGTTGATGCCTTTGGGTTTCAGCTTTCTGTCACCTTCCTCCCTCACTTTCAGGCTTCCTGCTCAGAGACTGATCTTCCTCCAGGGCCTCTTCTCATTTCCTTCTCCAGCAAGGTAGCTCCAGCAAGCACAGACCTCAGAAGCCTAAACTTGATGGGGACAGCATCTTTTTTTTCCCCGTCTCTTTTCAATCTCAATTGTAGACTTGTTCTCCAATTTATGATAATGGGAGCCTTACAAATTTTTGACTGGGTGATGGTTTGAAAGTGTGATGGTTAAGCTTAACTGTCCATTTGATTAGTTTGGGAGCTGCTCAGGGGGTTAATAAATCACATTTCTGGGTGTGTCTGGGTGGTCGTGAAAGCCTGACTCAACATCTTTATCTTGTCCCCTGATCCTTCTTCTCTGGTGCTATTCTGCTCTGTTTCCCTGCTGCCATCAACTGAACAGCTTTCTCCACCTCACGCTTCTGCCATGATGTTCCTGGCTTGGAGCCAGCTGACTATGGACTAGAGCCCCCGAAACAGTGAGCTAAATTAAACCTCTCTTGGTTTAAGTTGTGAGTATCAGGGCTTGTGTCTCAGCATTGGGGATGCCGACCAATGGAGAAGCAAGAGGAATTCAGTGGAAACTATTTTTTGATCTTTTCTCTGGCTAGCAGTATTGGATCTCTCATGATGCTTGGCAGTGGCAGCAAGCCACATCTCTGACTCACCCATACTTCACAGTGGACTGTGTTGCCTGGATTGGGGGGGGTATTTTATTTTGTGTTTTTGCATCCTATAATGTCAATAAAATATTTATAAATGTGTATAGGAAATAATAAAGGCTTTATTATAAAATAGACTTTCTGCTACATGATTTTGCCCAATTATAGACAACATAGGTGTTCTGAGTATGTTTCAGGTGGTCTGGGCTAAGCAATGATGTGTACTAGGCTAGGTGTAGTAAGTGGATTTCTGACTCATAATATTTTCTTATATCTTTCCCCTCCCACCTGCCTCCTTTCCAGTGCTGGGGATCACATCCAGGGCCTCATGCCCATTAGGCAAGCTCTCTGCCACTGAGCTACACCCCCGATCCTCAGACTTATATTTTCAGCATTCGATGAGGTTATCCAGAGGTATATAGACTCACTATGAGTAGAGAAGCATCTGCACTCTGCTCTGAATGTGTCCACCTCTGTCCACCCAACTGACCCCATGGTCTTTTTCAAGTCAGCACCTGTTTGTGTCTCCTCTACTTAGGTACATCTTTTTTCAGTTTTAAAAGTAGTTTTTTAAAATATTTTTATTAATACATATTTGCAGTACATTATGATTATATTTATGGTGGTGAGTTGGTACATGTACTTAACACATCTTAGTTGGAAATCCACAGGCTTCATGTCTTACTGGACTTTCTGTCTGTCTCCACAGTGTGAAATCATTTTGCATTTCATCTATTTCATCATGATGTGTGTCCACACAGTGAAGGCAAAGAGCCAGTAAGAGAGAGGTCTTCACAGATTAACAGGATTTTGTAGGGGCTTGGAATAGCACCTGTGGATTTTTTTTTTTTGCCAAAGTGAATCACCTCCTACTTTTTTTCAAATAAAACAAGACTACATTTACATAATGATACTAATCAAGGACTTACTACTTTGGTGAGACGTATTTAATATAAAAGGAAAATAATGCAAAAAAGAAATGAAAGAAGCCATTTATATGAGAAAAAAGTGTTTGGGATATATTTATAAATGTAATAAGATTTATTGTATGCAAAGAAAGTATGTTATCTCCTTTGATGCCTGTTGTTTTTTAATGATGTGGGTCTGCTTTTGAGACCATTGCTGGGAAGGAGTGAACTAAGTGCTTGTCTGTTCGCAGTGGTGCTTATTATGAGGCAGGAGCGTTCTGATCCTGACCTCAGGTTTGATGTTCATTGTTGCTCCTCATCTTTTCAATCTGGTGAAGAGACAAGAGAAAACAAACTGCTGGCTTCTTCGGACAGATGGAGGCCTACTGGATATGAAGTCGGGAAATTCTTGATCCTTTGCCAAATTAATATTTATAAGAATCATGTGGCCTCAGCCTGAGGCAACTATATGATTTGGCAGCTGAAACACACTCCTTAAAGAAGTGGTATGGGCTTCAGCAAAGCCTGGCCCATTTGAGGCCCAGATGACTGATACTTACTTGCTTCTGTAATCCTAAGGGACTGAGGGACTGGACATGTTTTTGATAGCTCTCTAGTACCTGGTTCTGAAATGCTACAAACTTCTAGGCAAACTACTGAATTCTGCTCAGGAGCATTACCCATTGACCAGCGTGCGAATGCAGAAGGTTCTTGTTCTTAGTTCTATCAGGGATGTTTTCATGAGCCTTACTTTTGTCTGATTTCCAGCATCAAATAGTCATCAGAGCATGTACTACCTACCCTCCCCTGAGAGAGGGGTTTAGTTTATTGTGAACCTGGGTGATATGAGAAGCCAACCTAGATAAATGAAAAGCAACACAGTAAAGTTTGAGTTGTCTTCAATTCATTTTAACTTTCAAGAAACATTTATTAGGAACCCTTTATTATGTTAGAGATATTCTAAGTGATTGGCATCCCACAGAAAATAAGATAGACAAGAATCCCTTTCTTAAGAAATTTACACTTTCGTAGTGAAGAGAAGCAGTAAACAAATGAGACAACTTGAATAGTGGCAATTATACTATCAAATAAATTTTTAAAAGCCTAATGAAAATTAATAGGGGATTTGAGACCAAGTCATCGTGAAATTATTATGGTGGGAAAAGAGTATCTTAGAGACATTTGAGCTGAGATCTGATTGACACGAAGGAGCCAGCTATGTGCAGACCAGAGGAGAGTATGCCAGGCAGGAAAGAGCAAGTGAAAAGGCCCTGAGGCAGAAATGAATTTGGCATTTTCTGAGATCAGATAGAAGGGCTGGGAAGTTGGTCCCTTGCATCCTAGGGGAAGAGAGGTAGGAAGTAATGTTTAAGATATGAAGACAGTCAGATCATTAATGGCATTGTGGCCTATAGGATGTTAGATGTTCTCAAAGGAATGTGGAAAGCATTAGAGAGTTTTAAGCAAGGAGTGACGTGGTCTAATGAATAACACTGCCTTCTACCATACTTTACATCTGTGGTCCAATTGAAAAGCTCTCCAAAATGTGTCACGGTGCCTGTTCGAGGAATGTTATTGGACAGTGTTAGTCTTAAGTCACACAATTTTTCTAAGAGGAGTTGAGCGGGAATGTAGTAGTTAAAAGTTGCTCTGTCTAAATTTGAAATAGTGTTTACAGGAATACTGGACTGGCCCAACATCTATGTGACCTTGAGTGAGCTATTAAGTCCTATGTGCCACTGTTTCCCATCAGCAGAATAGAGCTTGCTTGAATAACTAAAGTTGATGCCATTTGGGCTTTTACACTTTGGGCTTTTCCAAAGGGTACTGGCATAAACACTCTCAGACACGTGCTCTGGTGCATTTGTGTATGCATTTCTGCCAGTGTAGATCTAGGAGGTTGTGCAGAATGCTTATCTTTGATGTTTTTAGATAATGCCAAGCAGTTTTCCAAAATAACTGTACCAAGTTTCCCTTCTACCCATAGTGTGTGACAGTTCTCTTTGCTCCACATCCATACCAAAACTTGGTATTGATAATATTTTATTCAGCCTGATGTGTGTGTAGTCATATCTCATTGTGAGTGCATGTATTCAATTAGGAGAGCAGAGCAGTTTTCTTAGAGCAGTTTTAAGTTTACAGAAAAATTGAATAGAAAGTACAGTTCCTGTATACTCTCTCTGAACCCTCACAGTTTCCTGTTACTGGTATCTTGCATTGGTGTGGTACATTTGGTACAAGTAATGAATCAATGATGATATACTATTACTGTCATTAAAGACCATAGTTTGTTTTCTTTCTTTCTTTCCTTCTTTCTTTCTTTCTTTCTTTCTTTCTTTCTTTCTTTCTTTCTTTCTTTCTTTCTTTCTTTCTTGTTATCTGGGATCAAACTTGGGACCTTGAGCTTGTGAGGCAGGCGGTGGAACCATAGAGCTAAATCCCCACCCTCTTTTTTTTAATTTTAATACATTTATCACTTAGAAAAAGCTATCAAGTAGTTTATTATTTTATTCTACTTTATATACAGGTCATAAAAGGCCACAGCAGGTTTCAGGATATAAACCCTTTAAAAGCAGAGGGCACTAGAAGGGCCAGACAAGCATCAAAATGAAGTCCCGTAATGAGGGCATATACACAGTGCAGTATTTCTGAGGAGTAACAAGCAGATACCAAGTCATCCACATTTAGTTTGCAGCTATTCCATAGTTTTAGAATCCTCTTTGAGATTTGTTCACATCCCAGTTGTGCCAAGCTGTCATTTATTTTAAAAAATTAATAAATGAAACCAGAATAAAACTATGAACTCAGAGGGCACCCTTTATAATTCCAGTCATCTGTAGCTCTCCATGAAGGAAAGCCTCAGTTCTTCATCCCTTTCCCCACCTTCCTGCCATCAAGGATAGGAAAGAGAAATGGAAGAAAAAGCCCACTATTTCAAATTATCCTGCTGTTTATGGCTTTCCTTTTCTGTAGTAGTTTCTTCAAAGTATACTTCAGGCCTTTTAAGAATTAGCTTCAAATTCCTAAACACATAATACTGCAACATCCTTCAAAAGTAACTCAAAAACATTGGTTTCCACTCTGCAAAAATACAATCTTTAAACCTATAACTGGTATCAGCAGATCAATATAAAAAATACAGTACCAAGCTATACCGGTATATTTCCATATTAAGAATTTCAAAATATACTTATCACTGAGACCATAGTCCTTGCATTAGTTTTCAATTCACTATGAACAAATTATCTGCTGAATGTAAGCATGTCTAAATAACTGTAGATAAAATACATCAATCATAAATTTCTGTGAAAGATAATAAAATACCTTCTTTAAAAAACAAAACAATAAGCTATTACTGCATTGTTTCCAATTTTATGAAAGTGGAACAACCACATGGTTGTTGCCAGTCCTGAGTTCATTGTAGTAAAAATGGCCCTAGTTTCTGGTTTAGGTCAGCAACCAATCCATTCTCTTCAATAGATGTCTTCTAGTACTGTAGACAAGTTTGTTTTAGGTGGTATTCTGCCCATTAATAAGGTTATATACCAGAAACTGCCCCGTGCCACAGTACTGTGTCGCAAACAGTTTTCCATCAGGAGTGGGATCTGAGGAAGCAATTTCTTCTTTACTCAAATATGAGCCAGGGCCAGGGATTTAGCACAGTGGTTCCACCGCCTGCCTCGCAAGCACAAGTCCCGGAGTTCGATCCCTGGTACCAAAAAAAATGAGCAATATATAATGTTACTCCTCAAGCATTCGATCATGTGAGACATAAAGCCAATAGTTTTCAATAGGCTGCATACTTCTCTTGGTATTTTTAGCTTGTTCTCTTTGATTACAAATGAGATAGGGCATCTTTTCATATATTCATTGGCCATTGGGTTTCTCTTTGTGTGGTTTGCTTGTCCAAGTCCCTTTTCCATTGGATTATTTGCCTTCTTCATATGATTAGTAGGAGTTCCTTTTATATCCATAGTAGAATATAAAAGGAACACACTGTCTGTTTTTTCTTTTTACTCTCTTAACAATGCCTTTTGATGAACATAAGTTGTCAATTTTAATGTAGTCAAATCTAAGCGTCTCATTTATGGCAGGTGCTTTTTGTATTTAGAATTCTTTCCCTACTTCCAAATCATGAAGATATAGTCATCCCTCTTATCTACAGGGAAACTTCCAAGACCCCTAGTGCATGCTTAAAACCATTAATGGTACCAAGCCCTATAAATACTATGTTTTTCCTTATATATATGTATCTACAATGAAGTTTAATTTATGAATTAGGCACAGTAAGAGAGGTTAACGATAACTAATAATAAAGTAGAATAATTGTAACAATGTAGTGTAATAAAGGCTATGTGAATGTGGTTTCTCAGCTGTCATGGGACAGGTAACACACACAGAATGGATGAGATGATTCAAGTGCTATGGTGGGGATGGAGCAGGGTAGTGCAAAATTTCCTCTTGGTACTCAAATGGCAATCTCAAACTTTATGAATTGTTTTATTTGGGGGAATTTTCCATTCATATTTTTCAACCATGGTTCATGTGGGCAACTGAAACTGACAAAAACAAAACTGTGATTAAGGGGAACTGTCTCATCTTCTTAAAGTTTAATAATTTTCCTTACATATTTAGGCATGTAATAAGCCAGAAATCAACTTGTGTGAAGGTGTGAGACTGGGAGCTGTGGATTTTTACATTAATTTTATCGGACACTCAGATCTGGAATATGTTTTTGTAGCATTTCTCCCACCATTTATTTCTCCTTCTTGTGTTTTTTTGGGGGAGATTCCTACTATTTGAAAGTTGGATCTCTAAACTAATTTATGCATTTTCTTATTCCTACTAACATTTTATATATTAGGGTTTTTCTTTATGTTATGAGACATTTATTCAACCTTACCTTCCAGTTATGTTGGATTTCAGACTTTTAGTATCACATTTATAATTTCAAATGTTCTTTTTTTTCTGGTACTGGGGATCAAACTCAAGACCTTGTGCTTGCCAGGCAGGTGTGGCACCACTGAGCTAAATCCCCAGCCCCTTCAAATGTTCTTTTTAGGTTCCCAATTTTTTTTTCTGTGTAGTGTTCTATTCTTATTTCATTTATACGTTATCTTTTCTTTGTCTCTTTGAAGATATTAACTATAGTTGTTTTCAATGTCCTTGTCTGTCCTTTCCTGCCCTGAATTGTTCTTGTTTCCTCTGAGTTCATTTCTTTTCCTTTCTGAATCCCCATTTCATATTAATAAGTAATTTCTTAATTATTTGACGATTGGTTGTCTCTCTAAGAATGAGACACTAAAAAGCTGATGAGAAGGAAGGGTTCAGGGTTGGCAAGTTGCACTGTAGAGCAAGCAGCCCCCATATGGCAGTCGGACGTGTTCCTGAGTAACTCTCCTAGACATTAGTGCCTTTTCTTGTGCTTGGTCAGCTTCTCCAGAGACAGCTCTGTCTTTTGCCTAAAGGTTAAAAACCTGGCTGCTAGTGTTATTGGAGACACATGGGGCCAGGACTTTGGGACAGGGTGTTTGACCATTCAACATGATAATCCACTTGTTTGTATCTGCTGTTTCACCTTCCCCACTAACTCAAGTGCATTTACTAGCTCAAAAAACAGCATGTAACATTTCCACAGAGAAAATATAATACCAGTTTTCTTCCAAAAGGAAAGGCAAATTGTCCAGGATGGGGCTTTAAAAAAAGGGGAGAATTTACAAAAAGCTTTCCAGCAGTCAGGTATGATGGTACACACATTCTTATCCTAGCATCAGGGAGGCCGAGGCAGGAGGATTGCATATTCTAGGCCAACCTGGAAAACTTAGCAACACCTTGTCTCAAAATAAAAATAGATAGACAAATGATAGAAAGAATGAAAGAAAGAAAGAAAGAAAGAAAAAGAAAAGAAAGAAAGGAAGAAAGGGAGGATGGAAGGACTTGGGTTGTAGCTCAGTAGCAGAGCACTTGCCTGCATTCACAAGGCTCTTGGTTCATCTCCAGTATTGCCCCCCTCAAAGGAAAACAAAACAAAACCTTCTTCCATCAGCTTTACTTTTAGCCCCATCCCACATTGTCTGTCTTTAGCATTTCTTTAGAAATTCTCTTCCTCCATTCCTGGGTCTTTTGGGGGTTCTACAAATTAACTTACTGCCTATCATCTCCTTTCTCTGTTGGATTAGGCTTTAGTCTTCTCTGTCTAAGTCAGATACCATCTGTTCATTCACTTGCTAGCTTCCAAAATTTGGTTAACATCTTTTGTCTACTAACATCTTCTCTTATGTTTTCTTTATCCTTGTGTCTTATTTCCTTTTCATTCCTTTACTATCTGTGGCATTGTAGGAGGCAGCAGAGACAAGTGTTCTCAATTTGCTATTTTAAATTTGAAATGAAATGTATCACAAGGTATCTAAGTAATTCCTCCCTAATGGAAACTCATTCTAATGTTGTGTAGTTACAAATAATTCTCATGCACTCTTACACAAACATATCTCAGCCTTATATGACAAAACCAACTGCCACTCAAATATTGAACCAATTAATATTCCTGTCAACAGTGTGCATGAGATAGGACACATATTTGTATTAATGTACTAACTAAATGTCTTCAGTGATGCTGGACCACAGGGTTTATTTCCTTGATTTAAAACACTTCTTCTCTTTAATAATCTTGGTTGACTTTCATACTAGATAACTGAAAAACTTGCTACTAAGTACTACTGTATTATAATTCTTCAAGAAAAAAACATGAGGGGCCAGGGATTTAGCTCAGTGGTTTAACCGCCTCCTGCACAAGAAAAAAACATGATATGCAAGTAAGTAACTTAGTGTAACAACAGAAAGGTAGCCAATACAATGATTTGAGTTTTCTTTCTTTTTACTTTGTTCTTGTGGCTCAGAATTCTTCATTTTTATATGCTACCAGAACTTTCAGCATTAGAGAAACAATGGTTTTGTTAAAGTCTGCTTTGATTAGATTACTTTAATGGGAGCTTTCATTGTCTGCTTTCTGTTAACAGGCTCATTGTCTTCATCGCTTTGTTTCTGATAAGACTGCTGACCATCTGATTATTTGAATGTTTGTCCTAAAAGGATAAAAACACAGTTGTTTAGACACATGAAATACTGATAGAATAACCACATGAGATGGAGAGCCTGCTGAAGAATTGGGAAAATCTAGGACTGGGAATTTGAAACTCAGAGTTTACATTAGCTCAGCTACGTATTATTGTTGATCGTGGATAACATATAAGCTCTGAGCTATATTTGTAAGACAGGAGTAACAAGGCCTTTAAAAATTAGTCAGACCTTAAGGGTGGAAATGGCAGAAATAAAATAGTATAACAAAAATCAAAAAGCAAATTCATTTATTCATTTAACAGAGAACCTCAAGGGTTGAATTTACCTAGCACTAAGTTCAGATATTTAAACAATATAAAGAATATGTATTTCTCTATCTCTCACTTCTAATCTTTCCTGGGTTGGCTAGGTGAAGACAAAAATGGCCACCAGATGTCCTGTGCTTACATTCTGGGACTTGGGAACCTCCTGCAAAGAAGGAGACATCTTCCAACTTGTCCCTGCAAATGTGTTGTCTCATCTGGCTTGGTTCATATGTCTCTGAGTGACTCATTTTCTCTAACTGGCCATCCCTCTCCAGGAATGTATGGGTTCAAGGCAACAAATAAGAATGGGTGAGTTTCCCAAAGGAAAACTGAGGTGCAGTTGCCCAAAGGAAAGGCCCCGAATGTTGGACAGATAAAGGGAAAATATGGCCATTAACTTGCTCTGGTTACCTCTCTTGATTGGTCTGAGGCTGAAATACAGTAATATTTGCAAGTATAAACTTCGTGGTGCTATACAACAGATGTATGTTGTCCTTTCTGTTTTATTATGTGAATACTTCATTATACCTAAGTAAAACAGATTCTCCTAAATAAATTATTTACAGTTAATGTCTCCAGTTCCTTTTGGGCATGGATGGATCATCCCAATTCTTATTTCTAAAACTTGTCTTGTATCAGGTCATGTAAAATAAAGGAAATTTTCGAGGAAAGATCAATAATAACTTTCAGCAGATAATATATATATTATCATATTTATAGAGCCTCATTTAAAATGCCCTGGCCAATGAAGTCATGGTAGATTATTGTATCTTGGTATGTAATGAAAATGGCCAATTAAGATATTCATAGCTTTAGAACATTGAAATTGATCTTCTGTGTATGACACCATAAACAAAAGAAACCAACAGGAAGACATGGATAGCTTCAAGGTATGAGAGCATCTTCCGAGTACTCCTTCCTTCTCTGTGTAACCTATTTTGATAATATTCATGAGTTGATGTAACTTTTCCTGAACCTAGTCATACTTAAATTGGTACTGCCTTTGGAGGTGAGTTTCATAATTTTTTAATGGATCCTATGTATATGTTAAATTTTCTTTTATGTATATAACAAGGTGAAAAAGCTTCATTTGCAGAGGGTAGTAAAACTGCTGCATTATTTTTCATCTACTTTTCCTTTGAAATGCATTAGAGTAGCCTCCCCCATCTCTGTATGAAAACTTGGACAGATTCCAGAGCTTTCTGCTCAGTTTCAGGTAACAAACAGTTCTATTTCCACTTCAAGTCATAAGCATGGGCTCAATTTAGAAATTAGATTATCTAATCCATGCAAATGGTAAAAACTTAGAATTTAATGTCAACTCTTCACTCTCCCCCAGGCAGGGCCACTTTGAAGCTGGCTGTTGGCAGTGAGAGAGCAAAGTATGATCCTTTCCTTCCCTCTTTCCTGCTTGCTGTAATTTTTTAAAAATTCCTTTAGGGCTGGCTCAGTAGGAATGGGGATTAGGAAAACAGAACACACTCTTATTTAGTATTTGTACTTGTTGTCTTTCTCTTGGGTAATTTCAAGTTTTATTTTGCTTTGTTGGAGGCTTCCTTGTTTATCCCTTCTAGGCACAACACCTGTGAGCCCTGTAGTATGTCTCTTTTGGCTGATTGCAACTCCCTTATCTCTTAGTTCTCTGGTATCTATTACTTTCTTTTTTTTTTTTTTTTTTTGGTACTGGGGATCGAACTCAAGACCTTGCACTTGCAAGGCAAGCGGCGGAACCACTGAGCTAAATCCCTGGCCCTCTGGTATCTATTACTGTCTCTGTTAGAAAACTGTTGCCCCTTCAGGAGGCTGGTGTGAGTAGGATTGTATGGCTCCAGGCAGCTGTCTCCCTAATAAGGCCTGAGGCTGGCCCATGGGACTCTTCAGGCATCCTTAGAGTGATGGAGGGAGCTGCAGGGTATGCAGTTCCTGTTCATGGGAGGAAATATGTTATATAAAATGAAATCTGTAATTGACCTTCACACCCTAAAACACTTGGAGTCGCCTAAGTGCAGAGAGGGACAGGAGCATATTTTGCTGTAATAGAGAATGTGGTTCCTAAGTCCTTATTAGCACTCCGACAGGCACACAATTAATTCAGAAAGGAAATGGACATTCTGCTATGGGAGGTTGTGTACTGTGCTGCCAAGTTGCACTGACAGTGAAGAGTCGACCCTCAGATCCTCTTTTGACTATAGTTTATGTGACTGTCTTAGCACTGGCCCACAAATAAGTGCTCAGAAAATTGTAGCTGCTGTTATGATACTATTGACTTACAGAATTAAAACACTGAGGTTTTTTTCAAAACATTACAGGCATTTTCTTTAAACACCTAGTTAATCACTTAGATGTTATTTTACTTTAGAAGAGCCTTCTTACTTTGCCCCAGGATGGTTGGCTCATCTAGAGGAGTCTGACCCTTTGTGTAATTTCTTCAGAGCCCATGGCTTCCTTCCCAGTCACTTGGGAAAGGATTCCCAGTAGTCAGCACCCAGCCTTTTGAAAGACTGCCCATTGGCAGTGAAAGGGTACATGCTTCATCCCATAGTTTCAGATTTCATTCATAACTCTTTCGACTTCAGGGATCAATTCAGTTCCACTGAGCCACGGAACAGTAGATACAGCTATGTTCTGGAACATGGTGTATCTACTGTTTCCTCATCTTTGACCTGTTAACTATGAGTGCAACATGTTCCTCAAAGAGTCACAGTTTTTATTAGAAAATGAAAGAGAGAAATAAGGTACCTAGGAGGTTCTTGGTTAGATACTATTTATTTCTTTGTATCCTTTTGTTTTTAGATTTATTTCTATCACATGTAAGTCACATAATTTATTTATGGACTCAAATTTGACTCAAATTTTTTTCATTTTATTTTTATTTAGTATTACAAAACAGGAGTGCTACACAGTATGCTGTGCATGCTTCTTTCAGGAGTAGATCACCCAAAATGAGTCATTTTTCCATCATTGAGAAAAATACCTCAACAAATATTTGCCAAACCCTTTCTCAAAACAGTAACGATTAACTCCAGAGCTGCACCTTTTTTTCATCAGACTGCATTGATATGGATAATGGACATCCCTTTTCCCTTGCCTCCAATAGTGTCCTGTGGATGCAGGCAGTGGCTACTTTGGGGAAGAGCAAGCATGTGCTCATGGTGGTGCATCCAGAGAACCACGTCTTGGCATGGTTACCTAGCCAAAAACCCAGCTCTAGTCCTCTTAAAGGGCTTTGTGCTGGCTCTAAATTTAATGACAGTTTTATGAATCTTAAATCTCCTTTCCTGAGAAAGGTGAGGAGGGAATCTGTTTCTCAGTCTTTACACATCCCCCACCATCTTTCTCTCCCCTCTTCTTTCCTAAGAATATTAGTAATCCACAGGAGCTTTTAGCATATAACCTAGATCTTCCTTGGTGTGAGGCAATTGGTTTGCTGTCTACCAGCCCTGTAAGACTTGAATTATCTTCTCCAGAGTATAGAATGGGAGCTGATTAGTTACTGATCTAGAGACTAGTTACTGATTAGTAACTACTTTGGCTAATTGCTATGATGCTGGAGATGTCTGTCTCTTCTTTGGTTTATTTCACATCTTTGGAAAATGGCACTTACTAAATGTACCTAATCATACATTTTTACAGACAGGGCAAAGTCTCCACTGCATAGAGATGGTTTGCCCAGGAAGGCATATTCCTAAAGGTTCTTTCCTTCTTTTCAAAGGGTAAGTTAGTTTTGTACACTCGCAGATTTGCAGGTTGGTATTACAATGGCATATTCTGATGGATCTTTTAAAAGTGTTTCTACTTAAATTAACTTTTAACTTCCCCAGTGTGTACTTGCTGATCTAGTGAAAGTACTCTTTATTCTACACATAAACATATTTGCTTATTGGGGATTCTTTGCACTGACTTATTTTTTTCTGTTACTTACGTTGTTCTGCATCTTTTTCTTTTTCTTCACATGCCTTTTCAAACCATGTATGTTTACACATATGTTCCCTCTGCTTGAATTCTCCTCCTGCCATCCTGAGTTGCTCTCCCCCAAGCCTGTCTCAACTATTTTTGGTTGTAGGTAACACAAGTGCATTAAACTGGTAGTAGGAAAAGGGGGATTTTTGTGGAATTATTCAGGCACAGGAAGAACATGGACCCTGAAGTACCTCAGGGAATCTAGGTAAGGAAAAGCTAGTAGATTTCATGAGTAGCTGGAATTAGGACCTGGGGAGCCACTGGAACTCATAAAAATAATTTCTTCATTTCACTCCCACTTTGGTGCCACATGGTTTCTTGCTGTGGGTCTATATCAGAGTTTCTCAATCTTGTCACTGTTGACATTTTGGGCCAGATATTCTTTGCTTTTTCAAGATGTCCTGTGCACTGGAAGAAGCTCAGCAGCATTCCTGGACCCTGCCCACTAGCTATCAATAGTAAATTCCACTTTACACAAACAAATATGTCTCTAGACTTTGTTAAATGTCCTTAGAGGAACCAAATTGCCTCTGGTTGGTTGGGAACTAGTGATACCCATGAAACTGCTTTATTCTCCTGTTCTTGGTTCCACTGGATGTATGGCAGAAAATGGTTTCCAGTTCTGGCTCCAGGAACTTCCCAGCTCCAGTCTCATTTAAATGTGCCATTTCCCAGTTCCCAGCGGAAAGACAGAATCTCAGGATTTGATTCAGCCTTTGGATTGGTTCCTTGGGAAGAGGTGTGGCCTCCTGGTTCCATCCGCAGGCCTAGGAAGGTGCAGCTTATGAAGCACAAACATGGTGTCAGGTCCCCTCCCACAGGGTAGGAGTCATCCTGTGAAGCTCAGTTTCCCTTGTATCTCAGCTTGTTCTCTAGTAAACATCTAATATTTCTAATTAATCTAAAAACTTCTAAAAACATTATAAAGAAGCACTGGCTCCTGATACAGATTATATTGCACCTAAATGAAGCCAGTATATCTTGTGGAGGTGGTACAGAGCAGCAGTTGAAAGCACATGCTTTGGGGCCAGGCTACCTGGTTTCCCTTTCACTTTACTATGTCTTGCCTGTGGCTTGGACAGACTATGTGTTCTCTTTTTTCCTAGTTTTCTCATCTGCAAAATGGCAGGCACCATAACACCAATAATAATAACTGTTTATACTGTGCTTTACTTACCAGATGTGCCAAGCATTGATTATTTTTTAAATGTGCTAGTTAAATTAACTTGCTTAATTCTCACAACTATGAATTAAAATTTTACTAGAAATCTGTAGAACTGGGTTTTTTGCTATGACAGGTAAAACAGAGTTTGTAGTCTTCTGGCAAGGTCTGAGAGAGTACACTGTAGTCAAGTAACAATGATTCTACAATAAAACATAAAAATATTCTACTAAGAAAGAAAGGTAAAAACTCTAAGTAGTTTAGGCCTTGCTACCAAATGAATACACAGCCTATATATAAAAACTTGCTTTCAGAGCTTCTTGAAATTGTACAGTTGTATGTTTATCTTTACTTTATAGGTGAGAACAACATGTTCAGAGAGACTTATTCGTTTGACTAAGATTACACAACTAGAAGTGCAGAAGCTGGGATTTGAATGCAGGCACTTTGATGTCACAGGCTATACTCTTGGGCATTGGTGTTACTTCATTCATGAGAGTGGCTGTGAGAATTAAATGAGTTCACATGTGTAAAAAGCATGAAGAGCAGCGCAGAGAATCTCGTGAGTGCTATTTTAGCATTAATTATTATCATGATTTTCTGCATCCTAAGAGGTTATTGTGATTTATTACTATAAAGGTTGACGGTGCAATGAGGCAGTCAGTTATTTGAGGCAGTCCTCCTCAACCTCTCTAGGGGTGCTGACCTCAAACATCATCATCTTCTAAGCCACACGGGAGTTAATCATATGGCTGTGACCTGCCCTGGTGACTCTGGGCTGTGACCACCAAGGGACTCTGCCCAACTGTTCCAGGAGCTGAGAGAACCTGTCGTGGACTGAATCCGTGTGTCCCCAAATTCATATGTTAAGTTGTAACTCCCAATGTCAAATAGAGATGCGGGCTCTAAGGAAGTAATTAAGGTTAAAAGAGGTTCCTGATTTGATAGGATTAGTGTCTTTTTTTCTTTATTTTCTGTTGCCAAAAAGCACAATATTTAAGGTTGGGTATTATAAAAAAAAGAGGTCTATTTTGGCTCACAGTTTGGTTGGAGGTCACGAAGCCACATCTGATGATGGTCTTGCTGGCAGAGCCTCAAGGAAGAACAGGGCATCACATGGTAAGAGGCAGGGAGTATGAGAAAGAGCCAGCCCAACTGGCTCTTAGGGCAAATGCACTCTAGATCTAACCATTAACCCCTAAATCATATGAATGGATCAATCCATTCCTGAAGGCAGACCCCTATTCACCTTTTACAGGTCTAACCTTGTCCTATCCCTTAAAAATCTCATAGTAGGGATTTCATTGCAACGTGAGTGCCAAAGAGGAGAAACCATATGCAAACCATAGCCCTTAATGAGACACTGGAGAACTCAAGGGCTTTCTCTCTCTCATACACACATACTAAGGAAGGCCATATAAAGATGTAGCCCAAAGGTGGCCATGGACAAGCCAAAGAAGAGAGCTCTAATCAGAAACTGAATTTGCTGAAACTTTAATCATGGATGTCTAACCTCCAAAATTGTGGCAAAACAAGTTTCTGTGGTTTTAGCCATCCACTGTATGTATTTAAGAGGCATGACAATATGTTTCTCTTAAAAAATGATTTTAAGCTGTTGTATTTTCTAGATCTTTGGTTTTTCTTGCTCTTTTTTGTTTTTTCTTGGCTTATTCTACTGCTGTTAGATTCTTAACTATGACTTCTCACACTTGGTTACAGATTTGACTGTTGTACTTTTTTTCTCCTACAATGTGATAACACTATCATCATAGGGGGTCTGAAACCCATGAAAACAACTTTGTTAGTAAGGAATAAATAGTACAAACTCACTGACAATACTGGAATGCTCTAAGAATAACATATATTAATTTGATAGCATAGACTGAAGCTATTCATCAACCTGTTTTGCTGTGTTCTTGAGAAATAAGACACCAAATAAACTAAATTTGTATTAATCAGCACTTTGTTCTAAGTGAGAAGTATAGACTTAAGACATACAATATTAAGTACAGACTGTACTTTTCTTTTCAATCTTAAAAATGACCAGTTATTTGGCAGAAATAAAAATGTTTATTTTCTCTGTTCAGACTATTTCATTTAAAGAATTAAAACTATTCAGCATAACTCAAGCTTTTATCTATTTTTGTCTTGAAAATATGAATTCATTTCTCTCTTAGCCCCTAGTGAGCATTTTGTCATTGTCAGCATTTTCTCAAGAAGTTTATCAAAGAGAAGAGAAAGATTACTTCATGGGAACCCAGAATGCCAAGGGAAAGAACATTGCACTCTCAGTCTGCCTAGTGCACTTGTTCTGATGTGGACTTTCTTGTTCCATGTTATTTACTTATCAAATATTGTTTAACTTTGTCAGAGGAGAACAATTTTGAAAATTATAGTAATTGGTCATTCTGGATCATTGCATGTTACACATACACACTCATGTATATGAAAAAACTCTGACAACTAGATTGTAGCCAGCCTCAAATATGATTAAAAATATGCTTTCAGGTAGTTGCGCATACAAGAAAACTTTAATGTACATATGAAAACATAGTCCCAAAGCAAAGCTCTCTCAAGCATTAGTGGTAGGATAAATATTTAAAGTGGGAAATGTTAACTGTGCCAGATATATGGAAAGCACATGTGAACTGAGATGGCAAGAAAATAAGATACGTGTACACATTGAGTTACAAATACTTAAAACAGTTTTATTACTTTTTATAAAAAGGGGGAAAGTGTGCTAAGGCATTCGGAAGATGCAAGAATAGAACATTCATAATCTTACTTTCCTCACACAACTACTTTCTATTTTGGGGGACTCACTCCTTTTGTCCTGTGTATGTGTACTTCTACAGTTGTCTTCATAGCCTAAACATTTTATGTTGTGATTTTGAGTTAAGAGCCTAGGATAGGCATTTTTATGTGCTGTCACAGTTCCACCTAACTGTTGTTTGCAAGGCTTTATTAGAGTCAACACACAAGTTAGGAAACAGTGTTGAAAAGGGTGGTAGATAATTTCCTTGTAAAAAATCTCAGTGTGCAGGTTCAAAGGAGAATCAAATAAATTCTGCAATGAAATGGAAATGAGTTTAAATGTTCAGGAGATGTGGGATTTGTTAGACTTATAGTTTTTCCTCTGTTTTCCCTGTACCAGTCTCCCTCACTCAATAGTTAACTCTTTTGTATTGTCTCCATATGATGCAGGAAAACTGACATGGAAAGATGAAGATGCTGGGCCTCTCTTGACAGGTTTTCCTTTTGCTACTGTAAGAAAAATTGTGTGCTTTCATTCTTTCAGCTATTTTTATTCCCTAATAATTATAAGTGAATTAGTGTTATTAAAATATTTTGTATGATTAAAGATATTTATTTACTAATTTTCTAATCAACTCTATTTAATCTAGTATCTGGTAGAAGTTTAATTTAGTTAAGGGTTTTTGTTGTTGTTGTTTTTACTTTTGTTTATGTAGTGCTGAGGATCAAATCCAGGGCCTTGCATGTGCTAGGCAAGCACTCTACCACTGAGCTACACCCATACACTTTAAACATTTTAGAGTACTTACTGTATGCTACTGTATAAGTATTACAATGTGTAATCACTTTTTTTGAGTGTAATTACTTTTTAATTTGAAAAATTACTGAAAAGAACAATAGAAGATGAAAGATATATCTGATGATATTATAAGGAAGAAATTAATATTTATTAATATATGAATATTTTAATATATGTCAGATGCTTTTTCATGTATTTTACATTTAATTGTAATTGAATCCCTGTTAAAGCAGGACGATTAACCCTCATGTACATGGTAGGAGAGCTTCAGAAAGCTGATTCTTATGTTAAAGTCCTATAGCTGGTAACTGAGTGAGGTTTCAATGACAGATGTGTGACCCTATGCCAAGGGCCCTATTCCATGAGCTTAGAAATGTAATACAGTATTTGTATTTGAAGTACAGTTTCAAAGGCCTCAAAAGCAGTCTTATAACTGAGGTGGTGGAACTCTTAGAATTAGAGAGGAGTAGGGCCAGGGATTTAGCTCAGTGGTTCTGCCACTTGCCTCACAAGCACAAGGAACCGAGTTCAATCCCTGGTACCAAAAAAAAAAAAATCTTTAAAAAAAAAAAGAATTAGAGAGGAGTATCCCGTTAGAGGAATGTGGGCTTTTAAAAAAATCTTTCAGAGCCACATTATATTACTATTTATAGCTGCATGATGGCCTAAGGGCCTCTTGTAAACCCTTCTCAGAGAAATGCTTTTTCAGAACATTTTTCCCATCCAGCTCAGAATTTGTGTAAATGCTTCTGCATGAAGTCTTTGGGTAGGGGTTAGTGATTGATCTTTTGCAGTTCATGAAATTCTACTCGATGAGACTATTTTTCTCCCACACTATCCTGACACAAAAAAATTGTACTAATTATAGGATATTAAAATTTTAGATTCTTTGTTCCTTCCATCAGACTCATGGAGGCTACCTATAACAATGATATTTACAACTAACATTTGTTTGAACACATACTGTGGGCAGGCAGGTCCTGTGCTTTGTGGTATGATATGGGTTACCTCATTTCAATTTTCACAACTCCATGAGGTAGGAATCATGGAGGATCTTGGAAGAATCAATAAAAACATTTGTGTTTCCCTAAATTTATAACCAAATTAAAGGTAGGACATTTGTTAAACAGAAGAAGATTAAAATGCTATCTTAAGTGCTAGTAATACTGGCAATTGGAAAATGAGGCTTAGAATTACCAGCCAATTAGGGTTGCAGTACTTTGCCCATAAGAAAGACAGATTCATCCAAGTTGCAGTTGATGGCAGCCTTTAAACAACTACTAGTCCCTTTGGAAGATCGTCTGTCCCTATTTCACTTGTAGCATGGAATTGCTGAGAAAGATGAGTGCCCTACTTACAGGAATGCTGTGAGGATGTGCATGTGCTTCTGCCAATGAATCTGATAAGTAACTCCTCTTGAGGAGGAAAGGGAGAAGGTGGAGAAGATCTGGGAGCATCAACTCTACTGCAGTATTCACCACACAGCATCATAGGAAAGGAGGTCTTTGTCCCCAGCTGTAAGTACTACACATAGACCTAACCTACAGATAAGGAAACTGAGGCACTGAAACACCAAATAGGAGCTCACTTAGTAAGTAGCAGAGAAATCTAAATAAGGTCACTGAGTGAGTCAGTGGTAGAGTCCAGATTTAATAAGGCAGGCTAGGACATGTGTAGGCTCAATTCATGTACAAGGCAATAGGAAATAGAAATGGAAGGCAGATGCAAGAGGGATTCAAAGAAATAATGAGATGTGGACCTTGTTATGAGATTTGGGAAGATGTCAGAATGCCTCAATGTTTTCTAACATGCCTAGTTCAAAAATAATGAAAGCATTAAAAAATATTTCCAAGAATGAATAGTCAGTGCTTTTTTGGACCTGTGAGTTCCAGGTACCCTATAGTCTACTGGAAATTTGAATCTTCAATTTGAGAGAAAGATCAGAAGTAGGGATTATGATTTTAGAGCTACCTATTTAGAGGTGATAACTGGCTGAAGTGCTCAAGTCTGAGCATAGAAGGAGATCAGTTACATTAATGAGTTCTGTTTTTGAAGTGTTGGGAGCTTGAGTTGCTAACCTTCAGACTTGATCTAGTGTAAAGACAGGGCTTAGCACAGCTCAGGACTTGACCATGGCCCTAGTCCACTGCAGAACAAGCCTGCGGCTGACAATGGTGTGCAGATATTTCTATTAGCCCCTCTAGGATTACTGTCCATCCCATTTACACCCTTTTTTTTTTGCCTTGGGAAGCTGGAATTTATGGGTGATATCAACTGAGTTCCCACTGGATTCAGTCACCACCCCCCTAGGACTCTGAAAGCAAGAGTGTGAAGTTGGTGTGTTATTTCCTTGTCTCTTATACCACTGGATCCTATGGGCTGGCTGTTTCCTTTTTACACATGACCTTCTTTTATAGCAACTTTCCAAGGTCCTCCCAACTCCTTTCTCCCTTTGCTTTTTGCCTAGCTAGGGTAATATCTTCTAACTGTTACTATCCGCAAGGGATTCACATGCTTTTTAAAAAAATTAACATTGCTCATACCTTTATATATAATGTCTGTGTTGAAGCCTGCTATTTCCTAGTTCTTACTGGACCTTGAATAATACTACAATTGCTGGGTCTGACTAAGGACATATTTTTAAATGCATAGATTGTATTCATAAGCAAAAAATGTTGGGAACTGGTTCTGAGGCCTTTGTCGTTAAAGGTTCTTCAAACTTCTCTGTGTCCCAAACTACAAGGAGGTAGAGTGAATAGATTTGTCATAACAGTTGAATATAACTGCCTTTATCAAGATAGAAATAAGGGTGACCACCCCCATTCTGAAGGAATTTTTATAAAATCACTTCTAAATTCTTTATTTCAAGGAAGAAATTCAGGTTCTCAGTCTTATAAAAGAGTACGCCACATTCTCAGCCTTGACAGCACCTTGTCCTTTGTGTGACCTGCTGTGGCTCAAGCAGTGAGCCGAGTCTACAGAATGCAAAAATAAACATCTCTGAGAGGCTGTGGAATTTGATGGGCTGTGTAATGTGGGGCAGACAGTGGGCCATGTGCCAGTCTCCATAGGTGAGCCTTCCTGCATCTCACACTCTTTTTTAGCCACTCTGCAAAGCAAGGAGCCAGGGTAAACCTGGCAATAGAGTTCTGTTTCTAGGTTTGGCCTGGTCTGGACTCAAGTTCTGAATGTGCCCCTGTGTTTCCAATTCAGTGTCTTCACTCAGGACTCTATGATCCACATGCTGGGGAAGCTGGTTACAGTGGATAAAAAGGACAAAGAAAAGATGGGTAATTTATTGCTCCCATTCCTCAAGCCCTTTTTATCCTCTCAATTTGACTTGAGAAAATGTTCAGAACTAGGGAACTCAGGAAGTTCATTCACAAAGTATTAACTGGGTTCTTATTGTCTTCCAGGCCTTCTCCCAGGTGCCAGAGAGAAAACCATGAATGGGAGCCTGGGGGTCACCTGCTCTTGGGGAGTGGACATGCTCAGTGCAGACCCATCCTCTTCTGCTTCCTCTCTCTTTTAAACACCAGTTCTCCCCAATACTCCACAATGCATGGAGTTAACTGCTAGCCAACTGAAACGTTTTGTCTCATTACACCACCCCTTTCCACCCCCATTCCAGGAACGTGGCAGAGCCCAGTGATTACAGAGTGAGGAAAATGTTGTGGAATAGACAGGCTGCACTGTTCTTCAATAATAGACTCTCTGTTTACTAACAGAAGGACTCTGAAATGTGTCTCAAGTCCCAGGTTCTGCACTACAACCAAGAAGTCCCAGATATAACCTAATTTGACTTAATAATAGCATATTCTGGGGCCAGGGATATACCTCAGTGGCATCGCACCTCCCTGGTAAGCACAAGGTCCTGAGTTTGATCCCTGGTACAGCCAAAAAATTTTTTGCCATGCTCTCTTAAGAATACAGACTTAAAAGTTCTACAATGCCACACTGAGTTAGATACAAAAATTTAATCATTGAACCAGGTAAATATTGAACACTAATTTTATAGCAGGCATTGTGCTAGGTGCTGAGATACTTGGTGGTATATTACATATCATTATCTCAAAGAGGGCCATAGCTCAGTCCTATTCCTTATTTTATATGTAATTCCAAGTAAAAGAGAGCAGAACTCAGTTACTGCAGAAAACAGGCACTGGGGGCAAGTTTCTGGTTGTGAACTGCACTGTCAGCAGATCAAAAGTCAGCATGTTTCTGATGTTGCCTGGAATCAGTGGCTCTGTGGATCAGCAGCTGAAAGGGTAGCAAAAATTTTTGCTTTTTACTCCCTTATGTGAATCAGATGTTATACCTTTTGTTTCTTTTCTGTAGAACAAATGCCATGTAAATCACTTTGCTGTTTATTCTGTTTTAGGCAAAGTATTCCTGTATTCAAAATATCACCCACAATGTAGAAAGTTTTGCAGCTTCTTTAGCAAAGGTCAGTGTTTCAGTGTAGTGTGCAAAGGTCCCTGACAGACATCCAAAAAGCTCTGGTTGAAGCCAGTAATTATTTACTCCCCTGCTAAGAGGATCTGTTTGAAGACTGAGCAGAAAGAAGATGAAAGGAAAAAGAAAAGAATCATTAGTCTTTCTTCACCTAACAACAGTATTTTATTTCATAACCCATGTGCAATGTCATTGAGTAACAAAAATAAATACATTTATAAGCAATTGAAGGCATCCTTAAGATCCAGAGACACCAAAGTGAACAAAAACAGTTTAGCCTCTGAGCCAGGGGTGTTTCAAAACTTAGCAGAGAGAGGGGGGTTTTTATAATTTCCTTTCATTTCAGTCATTTTTGGAATTTGAGTTTACTCTCAGGATAGAAATTTGTAAAGCTATTAGCTTTGTTATGCTGTTGTAAAGGCTTTGTAGAAAAGTCTTGATATTTTGCATGTACTGCAAATATGTGCTAATTAAAAAAGAAAAGAAAGTAACTAAGACATGCCCTGTAATGGTCCCAAGAAAACTCTGTGTTGGAGGGGTGGTGCACAACACAGCAGTATTCAAAGGGGGGCTTTGGAGAGGTGACTGGATCACAAGGACTCTAACCCCATCAGCAGATGAATTCCTGGCTTAATGGATTATTGGGAGGTGGTGGAAACATGAGGTGGGGCCCAGCTGGAGGAAGCAGGTCACTGAGGTATGCCCTGAAGGGTGTGTTTTGTTCCTAGCCTTTGTTCCTGGCCACTGCTTCTGTGTGTGGTTCCTGCCATGATGCTCAGAGCCCACACACAGTGGAGCCAGGTGACCATGGACTCAGGTCTCTGAAACCACAAGCTAAAATAAACCGTACCTCCTTTTAAGTTGTTTTTCTTGGGTATTTTGTCACAGCGACAGAAACCTGACTAACACATGCCCCTAAATAGTAGCTGGTGGTACTATTATTATTTTATGACTTTCCTTCTGGCTCAGAAATCAGAGCCTTGAGCTCTCAGAGATGGCTCGTACCTCCATAATGAGGTGCCAGGCTCCAGTGCACCACACTTAGAAACAAGCTGGTTGTGTGAAATAGTCTTCAAGTTTTAGTTGTAATAGCTGATTTTCTTGCTTATGTCTAAAGAGTAGACCTCTCTGATGAAAATAAATGTTTTTCATTTTTCAGCTGAGTTGCCGTTTTAAAGCTACCGACTGTTATTCATACTTTTATTTCTTACAACTTGTGCTGGTTCTCCCAGGCAAAGGCAGAATTCATTTCATTCATTTATTAGCTCCTACTCATCATTTAGCTCTTACTCTGCATCACAATGTGTGTGTGTGTGTGCGCGCATGTGTGTGTTTTGTAGTTTGGGAATGGGGAGGACAATAGAGGAAAAAGATGTCCAAGACAGTTTCTGTTCTGTGGATTTAAACAGTTTACTGGTAGACAGACAGGTGAGTAGATAACAACTATGTACACTTGTTGGCATATACAGAGAGTGCCGAGAGGATACCTGCTTTGAAGGATGGAGGCCCTTGAAACAGGAGTGACAGATAAATCAGGTCTCCAGAGAAGTGGGGAAGGAAGGAATTTAAAAGTAAAAAAACAGCATGTAAAAGATGTAAAGTCTGACTTTTTCAATGAGTAGCAGGAAATTTAGTATCATAAATAGGTGGGCGTGGAGAAAATAGGCTGACTTTGAGGCTGATACTTGGCAAAGAAATGGTCATTTTTATGGGTTGAACATGGCTTTTGCTTAGGACTCTGAAGGCCAGAGAGTGCTGAGCCACGTAGATCATAGGTGAGGACACTGAATTTTTGTGATCAGAATTGTGTCTCTGTGCTTCCTTCTTGCTACAGAGACAGGAGTGAATGTCTAGATAGACCTTCAGATGGGATGCTAAGTGCTACAAATGAGGTACACTGCAAGCACACCTTCCCACTGCAGAGATTACAGTAGAGTCTATTTGGAAATACTATAGTTTATTTGTTGTAGTAATAAATCTAAGGCCTTCATAAGCCTCCATTTTAAATGAAAGCAAGGCTGGGGAGTTCATTTTGCCATTTGAGTTCTACCTGAGAACTATTATCCCTTTTTTTTTT
>NW_004624737.1:304156-342745 GCF_000247695.1 Heterocephalus glaber | reverse complement strand
AATGTACCAATAAAAGAATTTAACAACAACAACAAAAGAGGTAGGTATACTTAATATAAAACTTTCCTGTTGTAGTTGTCTAATGTCACTGGGTTGATTATTTACAAGTAGGAGATCGGTACCCTACTTGAAAGTCTCTAGGAAACTAGGTTCCCCTTGCCTAACTTGAACATTTCTTCTGAATACTTATAAATCTATTAAATGATCTGTTATGATTGAAACTCACATCCACTGTTTTGTTAGCCGCAGTATACCCTTATGCCAACCTCCTATACTTCTCCACCTTCCATTTGTCATACTCACTCATATGAATTGATACTTGAGCTTTAGCATTGCTTGGATATCTTGTTGACAGAAATGCCAATAGTGTTTTGAAATCTCAGAGGCAGGTGGACAAGTGTGTCACCGAAATTAGCCAAAGATACTCTTCGCCGTGTGTTCAGATGCAGTGTGGTCAAGGGACTCCCTTCATTTCTCTGAGCCTCAGTTTCACCATTTTGAAAGGATGGAAGTGGCCTTTATTTCTGAAGGTCGTGAGGATCAAGTGAGATCATTAGTGAGTAATTGTGAATAATTCTTGCATACAGATGTTTTCAGCGAGGTTGCTTTCCCCACCCTGAAGTCCTGTGAAGATGTCCCTTGTTCTGTCCCATACCCAGATTGATTCCAACTTATAATAGACCTTTGCTCATCCTACTGTCACTACAGCAATAATGGATTTATTACTTACATTTTAGTTTTGATTTATGCAATTGTATTTCTTTGAGATTTCCTCATAAAACTACTCTTGGGGGGGGGGGATCGGGGATCAAACTCGGAACCTTGTGCTTTCTAGATAGGCAGTGGCACCACTGAGCTAAATCCCCAGGCCTCAAAACTACTCTTATATGAAAGTGGGAACACCAAAAAGAGGGTGCTCAACTGAAACAAATGAAAAAGGGAATCATCTGGGTTTAGCAGAAGCAATGTGAAAATTAATGATGCTTAGTATTTTCATAAAGCAATGAACATTTTTTTTCTGCCCAGGGCTCGTTGCTTACAGCTTGCCCTTCCTGAAAAATCACCTAATTTTCAATGTGCAGGATCAATAAATGGTATGGTTGTTTTTAGTCTTAGAGAAACCATACAAAAGAAATTTTTGTGTTCACAATTATACTACAGGAGTAGACCTGGAATATCTTTCTCAGAAAAAAAAAACTATATAGAGATATTTAATAAAGTTTTGGAGATGAATAATAACTTAATAATACCATAATATTGCTATTCTTTATATTCTTTATGACAGTTATAAAAATATAATAGCTTCCTTCGCAAGGTACATATAACCTCAGTCTTTTTGCTTTAATATTGCATCATAAGTGTTTTACATATTATAATATTATCTTCCTGTTATAAAGGGCTAAGTGCTATTCCATTTATTTACTGTATCATAATTTTAAAAATATTCTGTTCCATTTATTTAAAGTATCACAATTCTCTAAACACTTTCCATTTGTTGAGCATTTAGGTTGTTTCTATATTATAATTTTCCATGATATAGCTATTATTTTTCCCATAGTGTTTGGGTTCTGTTAAATTCTTTTTTTAGGATAACTTTGCAGAAAGGGGATTACTGTTTAATGAATGTGAATAACTTTCTAATTTTTGATCCTTCACATTATATTTTTCTGCCATGATGTGCTCCTCCCTACCCAACTAAAATAATGTATTCATCCAGTAATGGACTGAAATCTCTAAATTGTGAGACAATATTCTCTTTATAAGTTGAATATCCCTGGTATTTGTTACAATGGCAGAAAGCTGACTAGCACAGTAGTTGAGTCAATAACTCCCATATGAGATCTGATAAGGTTTGATGGAAATAATTCCTGAGGGGAGGGGTAGTTCACCCTAAGTACCCATGTAGGAGTTCTAGTAAGATGTTGCACTCTTCAAAACCTCAAAACAAAATAATGAATTTAAAAAAACCATATAGCACACTAGGTGTTTGAAACCATTTCTAACACCCTAAAAAGGGGCCTACAAATTTTCTCTGTAAAAGGATGTGGGCTGCATAGCCTTTGTTTCAAGTATTCAAGCTACCAGAGACAAATGCAAAGAAATGAATACTGTTGTGTTCCAGTAAAATTTTATTTACCAAAAGAAGCAGAGTCCATCCACATTTTGCTTGAGGGCTGTAGTTGGCCAGTCCCAACCCCAGAAGATAATACATTATTGAAAAGGTAAAAAGCTAATTAAATTGAGAGCTCACAATAGATGTTTAAATTCTTTCTTATATTTTTTTGGCTTTACTTAATATTTCTTAGAAATGTTTATTGTACACACCTTAAGTTACTCTGAGGCTGCAGTGCTATGCTAGTAAATGTTTAACTGATTCTCTAGGGGATATAAAAGCTTTGATGTGTAGTTTGCCAATTTATGATTTCTGTGGCATAAATGCATCTATCATGGCCATCAGTGTGACTGAACAAAGGGCAGGGATGACATGCATTTGAAGCTGGACCCAACACTCCACTTTAAGGGAATAGATCAGTTTGGATTCTTTGGCAGAAGTCACAAAAATCTTAACTAGTTTGAACAGTAAATAAAATGTACTGCAACCATGTACAAAAGAAAGGAAGAAGATCAATAGATGAAGGGAGAGAGAGGTAAGGGAAAGGGAATGAAAAAAGGAAGTAAGATGTATTGTGTTTAAGTACTAACTCCCCATAAGGAATGTGAACATTATGTACTACAAATATGCTCTAATAAATAAAAGATATTAAAAATAAAGTAGAAAAAGAAGTCATGAAGTTGTATCATTGAAAACAAACAAATGTCCCATTACCCAACAGGTTGGAGAGTGTGGTTCTAGGTTGGCTAATTTAGTAGCTCAGTGAAGTCACTAAGGCCCTAGGTTCTTTTCTTTGTCTGTTGTGCAGTCCTTGGCTCACTGACTTTGTCCTCAGGCAAGCTTCCTTCATGCGACCAGCTAGCTACTGTAGCTTTAGGTATCATGTCCAGATTCAAATTGTCTACAGGGAGAAGAGGGCCTTGTTTCTTGTGTCTTTTCCTAGATGATATCTCCTTGTAGTTTGTTGAATAGAGTTACTTCACATAACATCCCTCATCATTCACTGAGGATAAGAGAGACCAATCACAGCCCATTCCCTGAAATGATTGATTGGACTCACTTTCCATGAAGCTCATGTCCACTGGAAAGAGAGCTGATAGACACCTAAATAAAACCATTGGAGGACTTGTGAATTCTGCTACAAGAAGCAGTGTATATGAAAGCAAAACTACAAATATAGCAGATCTTATTAAATAAGAATCTTTCTTTAAGTGTTTAAATTTGGGGGAAGAAAGTAGTAGACTACTAAAATTATCCATGACACAGAGTCATACTTTGGATTGACCAATCCTGAAGCTCTGGAGTGTTGGTGACTCCTTTGGGAGACTGAGTTTGCTCTGAAATTAGAGATAATTTTACAGCAAAGAAGTCAGTAACCTATGGACATGTTTTTGGCAAATAGAAACAATAGCATTTAAAGAACTGCATTTAGCTGTATCAGGCTGCAATTCATGTCATCTGTTGAGTGTGCCACCAGCAAGAGTTATATTGTAAGATTAGACAAAAATGTTTATGAATTTATTTCAAGCAGCGAGGAAATGTGGTGGAAGCAGTGCATGGCCAATAATAGGGCTGATAATGCATTCTGTGCTTGGTGTTAAGGGTTAAATGAGATATTCTCTTTAATGCCACCTAATGGCATCTTGGCCTGTGGAAAGTTCTCTATAAGTGGTAGCTGTGTATTGTTGTTTGCTTTATGCCCCAACATCAGTATTTTGACTATTACTCAGTCTCTAGGCCAATGGTGAATAATGTTATCATTTCCAATAATAGCTTTTACTTTAAATATTTTATCAGTGTATGTTTGCATTACATAATGATTACATTCATTGTGAGGAATAGGTACATGTACATAACACATCTCAATTCTTTTTTTAAAAGTTTCTTTTTTGTTACTGTCTGATTTATCTATTTTATAAGTCTTTATCAAGATGATTATCATAAACAGATTAAAAACCAGACTAACAGATCAAAAAACATATAAAACAATTATACTAAAGCAATGTACACTCTTAGATATATTGGCTGTTCTGGATTACAATAATATTTTTTTCTGTTTTTTTTTTCTATTGTCTGTCTTTTGTTTTACACTTTGGCTTTCTCATATAAAAGAAACCATGTGTTATTTAAGCTTCTGTGTCTGATTTACTTCACTTAATATTATGATCTTAAGGTGCACCCATTGTCCTACAATAATAATTTTATTTTATCAAACCAGGTTTAGTATTTATATCAGTATTGATCTTCCAATATTTTTGATGGATTTATAATAATCTTGCTCTACTTTGTCAGTATCCCCAATTCTCAGGATGGCCAATAAGGTGAAGGGGGAGCCTGTGGCTTTATAACACATGGAAATTGTTGTTACAGCCTTGGCTCAACTTGGTCCAAACTCTTATTTTGCCCCTTAAAAATGTGCCCTTAACTATAAGTAAGAAGGCTATTTAACATGTTGAAGGAATACCTTGAGGAACAATCTGTCTTGCAATATCTAGGGCACCAGAATCGAGCTATAATACAGCAGGGTCCTTGGCTGACAGCCTCACAAGCCTGCAGTGGGGGTGTTAGCCAGACTATTTTCTTAACTGGAGGGGCAACTAAGGAAGAAGTTGCTTCTAAGCTCACTTGGGATATTGGGAGAAAAAACCCCTGAGAGTTTACCCTTTTATTTTCTTATTATACAAGGGATATTGTTTTTTCCCACTTTTTAAAGAATTTATGTTTGTGAAACATAATAGATACATTCATTGTGGGGGATAGGTACATGGACATATTGTATCTTGATACTTTTTTCCTTTTCTTTTTCACTGTTAGAGGCTGCACCTAGTTCCCACAGGCTGCCCAGAATCCCCTGCTGAGTGGCCCTCTGCACAGGCAAGGTGCAGCATGACAGTTTGTTTCTTCAAGGCCTGGGAGAGTGAGAGTAGCAAGACTGAGTCTTACATAACTTGATACAATCACAGGAGTCATGTCCCATCACCTGTGCTGTTTTGTTGGTTAGAATCAAGTCACAGGTAACACTCATGTTTGATAACGAATAATCATATTAATAGGGGACTAATAATCAATTCTTACCAAGTGAAAAAAATCCATCTTTGGACATGACAATAAAATACAAATATGTCCACATTTTTGGTTTTAGATGGCCAATAACCCATGTGCCAGGTAGCATTCTATGCCAACCTTGAATGCCAACAGGAAGACACTGGGCAGCAGACGCTTCCAAGATCATAACTTCTGTTGGAATAACTTGGAAAAGAAGAAGGACAATTGAAACCATGGCAAAAGTGAATAGAGCTAGGTCCACCTCCCCTCCGGATGGAGGCTGGGGCTGGATGATTGTGGCTGGTTGTTTTCTTGTTACCATCTGCACCCGGGCAGTCACCAGGTAGGTGGGATTTTCTTCTTGGTTTATTAAGATGACCTGGCTTGTTTTGTCTTGTGAAAATGTGTGTGTGTGTGTGTGTGTGTGTGGGTGTGTGTGTGACTTTGTTTCTTTTGACTATTCAGATATCTTTTCCTTTGCAAGTTCTGATACTCAAGTGTCCCGGATAGTAGTCTCTATCTACTAATATCTGCTATGTATTCAGATGTTTATGTGTGTTAAGATATTTTTAGACCAAATGTAATGGATATTCCAGTCATTTGTTTTCATATGCAGCTCTAGAAGATGTGAAAGAATATGATATATATTACTTTTTACTCTCCATTGCCCCCTATCATTAACATGAAATATTTAAACTCATATATATGGCATAACATAGAAAATGGTCCAATTTTTTCATTAGAGGATAAATTTCTTCCCTGGTGTTTTTTTGTAGAAAATCAAGAACTTACATCAGGGAGACTAATGAGACTGATGGTTTTTCATGCTCATCAATATCTTATGTGGCTTGTCTTGTTTGGCAGGATATTGAATCTTAATTTTCTTTCAATAACAGTTGGAAGCTGGACATAGTGGCTCATTCCTGTAATCTCAGAACTCAGAAGGCTGAGGTAGAAGGATTGCCATGAGTTTCAGGTCAGCCTGGGCTACATAGTGAGTTCAAGGCCATCCTGAACTGCACAGTGAGACTCTGTCTCATAAAACAAAACAACACACACATAAACACTTGGGAGTTGGGATGGCAAACAGATCACATGATTGCTATTGGGGTGAAAGTCTTGCATCTTATTTTAGATTGTGGGTTTAAGTTTCAATTTCAGTTCAATTGAAATCAATTCTTTTTTTAAGAACATAAAAAGTAATTGTTTCCATTCTTATTAGTATGTTTGTGATACATAATAATTATATTCATTTTGAAGAATTAATAATATATAGTATTGGATAATTTTTTAACCTTTTCCCCAGTCCTTCTCTCTCTCTGCTTTCCTAGATCCCTTTCTCCATCTCTAAAAACTCTACCTCTCTATTTCTTACCATCTTTCCTTTATTTTGCTCTTTAAATTATTTATATTTTGGGATGTTCATGTAAAAGAAACCATTCAGTATTTAGCCTTGTTTCTTCTTTATTTCACTTAATATTATAGTTCAAAATCCATCCATTTTCCTACAAATGATTCAAATTTATTCTTCTTTATGGCTGAGTAATATTCCGTTCATCTGTTGATGGACAGCTAGGCTGTTTTCCTATTTTAACTATTGTGAATTGAGCTACTAACCTGTATCAAGCATTCATTGAGGACAAGGCCCTATGCTAGGTGCTTCAAAAAACAGATGTTGGACACCATATTGTAGGCTTAGGCACAAATAATTGAAATATAAAATATGCTAAATATAAATTTCTGTAAATACAGAATGTAAAATAATACTGAGAGTGAAATAAGTTCTGACCAGGAAGTTCAGGACAGGCTTTTCTAGAGAAGTTGTTCCTGAGTGAAATCTTAAAGAATGGGAAGGACTTGGCCTGGCAGAAAGGAAAGTAGAAGATGTTTCAAGCCATATCAGCGCCATGCACTTCATCTATTACTGGCTTGGCGGTCATGGTGAGTAGTCTCCTCTCCTAAACTGCCAGGGGTTTTGATGGAAATGAGAAAAGAAAGTTGTGGCTGGCAGAAAAGACCTGTTATTAGAAGTTATAAGGAGATTTGGACAGGAAGGCACTGATATTGGATAAAGATAGATGAGAAAAGTGATGATGCTTCAGAACCCAAATGTAATGAATGCTGAAGCAGCCAGGAAAGCTGGAGATGAGGACATGGAAAGCACCTCTGGGGAGATTTGTTCAATCAGATAATCAATGCCTATTGGGGAATCAGGTCTTTCTTCCTACTTAAAAGTGTACTTAGACATCATGCATTCAGGTAGTAAATTCAGACAATTTGGAAATATATAAAATAAGTCTTTTCCTCCTCATTTCTCAAATTCCAGTTTCACTGCCTAAAGTTAACCTTGTCAGTAGTTTCTTTGGATCAGTCCAAAAATGAAAACAAAACAAGAAAATCCCCAACCTTATATTAACATATAAAAACAGTCTTTTAGTTACATTATGGGCTCATATTGTATACATTGGCTTGAGATTTTTTCCCCCACTTATTATCTCTTGAAGTCTTTCTGTATCAGCACACCTGATTTTAGCTTACTGAAAAGTAGCTGCTTAAAATTCCACCATACCACAAGAGAATCACTTAAGCTTATGACTTTGGAACTAGCCTGAACAAAATAGCCCCCATCTAAAAAAATTGCACCTTATGGCTTGGTCTATATTTATTTCACACATTTTTATTGATGGATGCTTTTACTTTTTCTTGGTTTTTGCTGTTGCAAGCAATTGGTGTTGTTATGCCCCTAGTCATTGTAAAGTCCTTTCAGCTCCTCCTTTCCATCACACATCACACAAATTTTACATAGTCCTTAAAGTTGTGTAGGCTATTAAGACAGTCATTATTATTTACTTACTTACTTTACTTGTTAGTATGTATTGATTACTTATTTTTTCTTTGGGACATCTTTTTAGCAAATGCATTATCTATGTTAAGAATACGGTTAATGTGTAATATGTGCTTCATGACATCCTGTGTAATAGTTAATCACTTGAGGAAAGCCAGGCATTTAGCTCAATGGTTCCACCACCTGCCTCGCAAGTGCAAGGTCCCAAGTTCAATCCCTGGTACCAAAAAATTAATTACTTAAGTGAGTTGATTACTGAGAAGCAAAATTTGATTTAAATGTCCAAAAAAAAAACCACCCCACAACAAACCAAATCACGTACATCCAAGATTCATTTTTCTCTAAGTCTGCTGGATCCAAATTACTTGCAATAAGTGCCTATAGTTCTTTGGAACTGTGCGACTCTTTTGAATTCTTAACAATAGCTAATATTCTATAAATAATTCCTGACATGAACTAAACACTGGTGCTTGTTGGCATGTTTTCAAGTATTTTTCAGTGATTAAGTTAGTTAATTTTCATAACATACAGAGGTTTAATAACATATTTAAGGCCCATGCTTAGTAAGTGGAAGTGCTTTTAACCACTGGGCTACCTTGCCCCATGGATCAATTCCTGACCTGACTTAATGGATAGTTTCATCCACCAAATAAAAGCCCTTATCAAGTGCCAGATGTTGTCACCACCCAACTCTACAAGATCCTGTACAGAATTTTACAGCAGAAGTGGAAGACTGAGTCAGACCCCTTGAGAGAAAATGCCTTTGAGAAAGCTGTTTTGTAACTGATGACACTGGTGATATTTTGTTTCTACTTTCCTCTAAATAACACCTATCAAATGCTGGATGCTTATTTTATAGACAGGGAAACTGACACCCTGAAAGATTAAGATGCTTTATCAAAAACTCTCATTCAGTGAAAGCCTCTAAGATCAGAGCCCTGCTCTTCTGACATCGGTAATTGTACAAATATTCCAAAGAACAACAACGCAATTGTCAGAGTGAGATGCACACATGTTCCTTAATAAAATCTGATTTCATTAAAATTATGCCTGGGTTTAAAAGGCATAAAATTTAATAGTTGAAACATTCCATGGTCTTTTTCTCCTTGAGAACATAAGAATTGATATCATATTCTTCTTGCATGTCATTAAAGTCACATCATTTAGACACATGTATGCAGTTATTAAAAATTTTATTTCTGGCAAAAGTGCTTACATGCTTAGACAAGGATCTTACATACCTTTGATTCTTACCTACTTAACACTTGACTGGACATGACTAGTCAAGTCACTTTAAAAAAACCAGCAAGCAGAAAACAAAGCAAGATTTTAAAAACATTACGAGATACAAACATAGTCACGCTAAGTTCCCCAAACGAGAGTATTAAGTTTCCCAAATTTCACGTTACCTATTATATGTTTTAGTCCGTATTTACACTTTCAGTTTCTCACACCAGAGAAATCATACCACAGCGATATATGTGCACCCATGTTTATAGCAGCAGTTTGTAATAGCTAAAGCTTGGAAACAGCCCAAGTGCCCATCAACTGGAAATTGGATAAAAATGTGTTTTTTTTAATAAAATGGAGTACTACTCAGCCATAAAGAATGAGAAACTAGAGTCATTTATAGCTAAGTGGATGCGCATTGAGGCCATACTCTTAAGTGAAATAAATAGGACACACATGTGTAAATATCGAATAGTTTCTCTAGTGTGAGAAACTGAAAGTGTAAATAAGGATTAATATGATTAAAACAAATAATTGATAATTTGAAATAGGAAAAGGCCCAAAGGTGTAGGGGTGGTGGGAGGGGAAGGGAAAAGAAAAAAAGGGAAAGGAAAAATTATGAGAAAAAAATGGAAACAAAATCTATGTAAATAGGGAAGGGTGGAGGCAGTGAGGGGACACAGATAATGGGGAAAAAATAAGAACCAAGATACATCATGTACAGGTACAAGCACCCAATGATAAATGTAAATGTATTGTATATCTAAAATGTACCAATAAAAGAATTTTAAAAAAAGAAGCAATAACTGGGATCATAGAAAAAAAAGTTTCCCAAAATATCTTATTATCTGGGACCTTTTTTTCCTAGATCTTCTGTTTTCTTCTTACATCTCCAGCTTCTGCATCTCTTTCTTGCTGATTCTTTCTCTCAGCCTGTACCATACTAAGATTCTTCACATCCTATTTTACCTCATCTGGCCCATGTTCCTGTGTAGTGGCTGCCATCCAGTTTTCCCTTTCTCATTCATAGTTCTTGAAGTTGTTCAACTATTTTTACTTCTTTATATTCCAGTCACTTCCTCTGCCCAGTCTAATCCTTCCTTCACCTGTTTCTTCCTTCTTTGAACAATAATATGAGTACCCAGTACATAACAAGCACTGTACTAGATCTCTGAGATTCAGTGTGAAATAAGACAGATGTGTCTGCTGTCACAAAGCTATAGTCTCATGGAGAATACAAACAAATGCAAAGGGAATTACCATACAGTGCAGCAGATATCCAGCTTGTAGTAGAAACACATAAGAGAGACATCAATCCCAGTTTTATATTGTCACAGAGGATAGTCAGGGGAAGCCTTCCTGGAGGAGTGGACTCTTGTTTTGAAACACACACACACACACACACACACACAAAGAAGGTTGCTGGGAGAACAACTTAGAAAAGAAAAAAAGCAGAATTAGAAGTGAGAAAAAGTCCCAAGTGGGTGTTGAAAGAAGTAGGAAGTTCACCTCTACTGTGTGTAGAAGGTACTCAAGGTAGCCAAGTATGAATTCAGAAAGACCAGTTAGGAGGCTTTGGGCTGCAGTCCAGGAAAGAGATGCTGGCACGAGTTATGGTGTTAAGGGGGATGGAGATATATGGAGGAATAGAAGAGCTGTCTCCTATGACATAGAATAAATAGAACCTGGTGATTGATTCAATTGTGGTTTTGGTCTCCAGGGGACAGTTGGGCAGAAATATTCTGGGCAGAGGCCAGTGAGGCTGCTAAACATCCTATAATGCACAGGACCATCCCCACAACAAAGAATCGTGTGGCCCAGAATGTCAGTAGTGCTTCTTCTGAGAAATCCTGAGCTAAGGATAACTGAACTATTTTTATAATAATTCTGTATTTACTAAATCTTTATTCACTCAGACAGAACACCTAGTGGTTAGGAGAAAATAATAGACTTCTTAGTACTAGATTAGCAATCTTTAGGAGATTAAGAGATATCATAAGGCTTTTGCTTTTGTTTTTAGTGTGCAGACATTTTTTAGCTTTTGTTTTGTTTTTTGAGACTCAGTCTAATTACTAAATTGCCTAAACTGGGCTTGAACTTTGTGATCCTCCTGCCTCAGTCTCCCAGAGCGCTTGGATTACAGGTATGCACAGCCCCACCCAGCTTTATTAGGAGGTATTCTTGAGATTGATACTTGGCTGGGGAAGGAAGGAAAGGAAGGAGCACAGGCCAGAAGGGCTCTTGTTTTTGTTGTTAGGCTAAATTAAAACTACTGTAAGGTTGTTGCAGTTAATTCATGCTTTTAAAAAGCTCTGCATGATTTTCATTAAATTTAAATTCATACAATTATCCTGGTAGTTTATGATCCATTCTTTGTATTACAGAGGGTGACAATGTTTTGGTAGGCCAGGCCCTGACATAATTATTAACCTAGAGTCAGACCTACTGTAACATGTAATCTGGCTTCTCAAATTACTGGGTGGAAAAGGATTATTTTTTATGTCCCTTTGACAGAGGTAATTATATCAGTGTTCAGTGTAGGGGAACAAGAACAGGACTATGGTAAATGCAGAGATGTACGTCTCAGATGGCCTCAGGATCCCACCTGCAGCTGTCATGTTCACAGGGTCTCCCTCATCTGCAGAAATCTGCCTCTCCCAAGAGGGTGCTCTGCTAGGGCGGACCCACATCTAATGATTGATGGAGGAGGATGCAAAAAATTCTAGACCATTACAGTATTTCATTTGGGACTGGCTGTGGATTTGTCAGCAGGTTGGCATCACAGTCTGAGATTCATTCTCCTTCCCTCCCTCCTTTCCTCCCTCCATCCCTTTCTCTAATCCTGCATCTTTCATATTCTGTCCACAGGTGTTGGTCATCATTGTGTAGCCTACATATTAGGCTCCATGCCAGTGTCTGCTGGGACTTCAAATTCAGCTTCCCATACTGTTCCCTTTCCTCTTTCCTATCACTAGGGACCAGTGCAAAATGAAATTCCAGGGAGCCTTGTTTAAAAACCAGGAAGAAGTGTTGATAAAAGTATCAAAATAGAAAGCTTTTTCTTTCTTCAGTGGTCTCCCAATTTTTCATGGTGTTTTTAATTTGCTATTTAGGCAAAGAAAATGAGAATGTTAAATTATGAGCATAAATTTCCCATTCATCTTTATGTTATGTAATGCCAGTTTTAAATGCATATATGAGTATTGAACTCACTTAGAATCACTGAAGTTTTACAATTCATATTTTATAACTCATGTACACTTACATATTTTGTTTTCACCTGAACTGTGGGAATCATGCACACAGCTAAATCAACGGCTTTTATTTGACTTCTTGGTACTTGCACATCACACCAGTATTCTCTTATCTTTAACTAGTGTGTAAGTAAAGAAGGACTGAACAGAAGAGGAACTACGAGCAGCCCTCTTTTTCTCTTCTTTCTACATCATCATTTTCCACAAAAGTGGTTGGCTGATACAGTAAGAAATGATGTGGTAGGAATGCTTGGTCCTATGTGGTTTTTAAAACGCTCTTCCCTGTTTCAGCATTTAGAGCAAGTTTTGGCTCAGAATGGAAGCATGACCTCTGTTTGGGATGTTAGAACTTTTTTCTTGCTCCTCCATGGTTGCCCACTTGTGGATATACATCTTGTGCTAACTCTAAGTCTTACTCACCTCCCTTGGATCATGGGTCCACTGGAATTTGGTGCTGGGGGGGCATTTTTAGTGCTACTTGTGAGGGGAGGAGCAAAGAGCAGCAGACACTCATAGAAAGCACACGTATCTGCTCTGCTCTCACACAGCCTCATGGTTCCACTGGATTTTACTTATACAACCTAAATTCAAAGGTAAAATTATTAAGAATTGTAAGTCAATGTCAGCTGAACACTGACTCATTTCATGCTTCTGAGTGCCAGGCTCTGTGCATGTGCGTAGGTTGTGCGCCCAGGAAACTGGCCTCAGCTAACCCAGCTGTTCTGAATTTATGTGGTTCTCTTCCTTCTCCTGTGAGCTCTCCTCCACCCACCTTCACACCCAGCAGCAACTAGGGAGGAGGGAGAGAGTGATCACAACCGTGACTGGGCTGCTGAATCACGTGTGATGAGTTGGAAGTTAGACCTATCCAGAGATGGATAACCTCTCATCCTCAGGTCATAGGGCCCGAGTCCTTTCCCTGCGATCAGAGTTCTGAAAGTGTCTGGCTCTGAATTGGGATACTGCATAAATCTTTACATTGGGCCAGGGATTTAGCTCAGTGGTTTTGTCGCCTGCTGCGCAAACACAAGCTCCAGAGTTCGATCCCTGGTACCAAAAAAAAAATCTTCATGTAGCTCTTTCTCTTGTATCGTGATGCAAACTATTGCCTGTGCCTCACTTATGGCTTCTTTTCCCTGGGTAATTAACTATTTTTCAACATGAATATTTTTTTCACTTTCTTTCTCTACACACACACACACGCACACACACACACACACTTTTTTGATCATATAAAACATTATGCTCATTGTTAAATAATTTAAAATGTGTAATAAAACAAAAATGATCATTTATAATCCCACCATTCATATAAAATGATCGAGTGAATTTTGGTGTGAACGTTTTTAGGCTTTTTCTATTTACATGAACTATGTTTTCACAAAAAAATAAGTTCTTACTCTATGAACTATTTTATAGCTTACTTTTTTACTAAATATTATCTTGGAAATTTATTTCCAAATAGTAGGTAAAGCTCAACATCATCATTTTTAATATTTAATAACAAAGCCTTACATTTTATTAATATGCTATGATTTGCTTAACAAATCCTGTACATTTTGGTTAGTTACAATATTTGGCTATAAATAAATAGTTCTCTAGAATATATCCCTTTATGTATAGCTATTATTATTATAATCATCATATGATTATTACTTTTGTATAAATCCTAGAAGGGAATTGTTTGTTTTTATAAATTGTTCTTTACTTTTCAAATTATGAGTTCTACAGACACCTTTTAGAAGTTATAGATATATTACCAAAATACCAAGATGAGTAATAAATCATGTTTTTGACCTGCTATGAAACCTTCTCTAGAGCAATGGTCTTCATACCTTTTTGACTTTGGCAGCCCCTCTGATAGTTGAACACTTGTTCTTCTCTGCTACAGAATGACCCATATAGTCAGCTTCTAATTTCCCACTTACTATGCCTCAGCAATTAGAACCCTTAGGCAATGGGCAGATGACTGAATAAAAACTTTTAAATTCTGTTTCAGTACCATGCTCATTCACCTTTTGTACAAAATACCTGCATTGTGTTTTTCAGATGTATCTCAGTTTTTTTTGTGGAGTTCCAGACATACTTTGGTCAGGATTATGCACAAACAGCATGGATCCATTCCATTGTAGATTGTGTGACCATGCTTTGTGGTGAGTATTACTTACAAGGACAGACAATTACTGACTACTCTCTCTTTTTTTTTTTTGGTACTGGGGATTGAACGCGGGACCTTGGGCTTTCGAGGCAGGCAGTGGAATCACTGAGCTAAATCCCCGGCCCCTGACTACTCTTGAACTGTATATGACCGTGACCTTTGCCAAGATCAAATGACTTTCATTCCCAGTTTTTCTAAGTGAAAAGCCAGTGTTAAAAATTGGTAAAGAGGGCCGGGGATTTAGCTCAGTGGTTTCGCCGCCTGCTGTGCAAGCTCAAGGACCCGAGTTCGATCCCCTGTACCAAAAAAAAAAAAAAAAAAATTGGTAAAGACGATATGACAAGAAAAGATCAATCTATATAAAATATATATAAAACAAGAAAAGAGCCAAACTTAACCAGTCTCAGAATTAATGGTCTTGGCTGATGCCAGATGGAAGAGGTCATTAATACAACGAAAAGGACGTATACTGAACATCACAGAACCTGTCCTGATTTGGGGAGCAGTTTACCCCATAGTATATGCTTGGCTTCTGTCTTCCAAATGCTAAACTTCCTCATCCTCCAGTTATATGAACAATAATTGGATAGCTCCAGGTGCCCTTTCTATAGACTCTCCTTAAATGCCAGCCATATCACATCACATCTTTAGTCTTGGATTCCCAGATGGTTCAAAATTTGGCTCAGAGATTTCATCTTTACATGCATAAATACTTGGAGAAGCATTAGAGGAGGATAAGATTGTGTAATCAGGAGCCAAATGTATTCACTGTGGCTATAATTTCATCCAAGAAATCTCAAAGTTGCTCTTCAGGGGATGGAAACGAATACTCATCTATATAGTAGTAGATGATGAACTTTGAGATTTTTAAAATAAATTTCAAACCAAAGTTATTAAATTGATTTCTTAGAGTTTACAAGGCTAGATTATATTGGAATGATCTGCTTGCAGCATGGACTCACATAATCCTTTCATTTAGATAAGTCTAAAGTATTTAGGAAACTTTCATCTCTTCAGGCCTCATCTCAGTTACAAAGAGAAATACTATATTATTCAGTAACTTATAATAACTTTATCTGATTAAATGTTATTGGATGGGAGGGGTCCTGGTACCATTGTGTCCAGGTTCTTGGTATACCAAAGAATTGAGCAGGACACTCAGTGAAAAGAGTTCATGGGCCTGATAGGACCTGGTCCTGGGTCTCTTAAGGTCCTGGGAATATAAGAGGAACTATAACAGATGTTACAGGAGTACTGGCCCAATGGGGTACCTGACTCAGCCTACCTAGTGGGAGGAGGAGTTTTTGACCATACAGAACTTTTAGAGGAAGTGTCATGGTATCCAAAGGTGCTATAGGAGGTCAAAACTCCAATGAAAATGAGGTTAGATGCAGGCCAGGATTATGTACTTTTGGGTTTGTGCATGCTTTGGGTCTTGGTGGTGATAGGGTGACCTTTATCTATTGATTTTCTGATATTTTGACATTATCATCTCTGCTTTGTCTGGTTTGATTCTTGTTCCATGGCTGTCTGTTGTTTACTTGTCCTTGCTCTACCTCCTACCTCAATTCCATTCAGTGTACTGACTCATATTTATTTTTAGCAAAAATGTACATACTCAGGCATCAGTTGAATTGTGCTGAAATGCATTTCTTTGGTTGAGAGAAATTAGACAGCAATTCTAGTACTGACAGCAGACTTCATGAGAAGGATAAATTGACTTTTTCAAATGATAATAAGCTCTGAAGCAGTCAAAAAAATCATGTCTATGAGTTTTGTAGTTCATTTTGTTTTTCATTTCTTCAACAATCAGTTGATTTCCAGGGTCATGTTATTAGTCACCGAGCCTGTGTCATTATGCCAAGTGACTGTGTTTATCTTTCTCAGAGGATACTGGTGACTTATTTCCCTGACTGTTATCTTCTGGAGAATATTTGTAATCCCCCAAACGAGGTAAATGGCCTTAAGTGACCAGTATGATCACAATGACTACGTGAGACTTTGAGCAGGATCATTTTAGAGCAGTGTGATAAAAATCTATATAAGAATGTGAGACCTCTTATACTCAATTACCGCATACTGCTTACCAGATCATGTAATATTAGAACATTAGAGTTTAGAATACGGGACAAGAGATTACAGAATCACATCTGGGACACTTACTGTGTAAAATCTGCTGTAGATGAAACAGAAGTGAAAGATAGTCATTGAATTGGGTGTAAATGTTTCCATTGAGTTCAATGTAAATTTTGTCACTTTCCAATAACTGTAGTAGTAGTGTCCTTGAGAATTCAATTGATTCTCAGAAGGTTGCTTATTCCTATTCCTAGGAGGTTGCTTAAGATATATATATAGATACACACACACACACACACACACACACACACACACACACACACCTGGTCCAGGGATTTAGCTCAGTGGCACTGTGCTTGTCTGGCAAGCACAAGGTCCTGAGTTTGATCCCTGATACCCCCCAAAAAACCAAAATATATATATATACATCAAGCCATTATTTTATTTTTATTTTTATTTTTTTTAAATTCTTTTATTGGTACATTTTAGGTATACAACACAATTACATTTCTCATTGGAAACTTGTACCTTTACATGATGCGTCTTGGTTCTTATTTTTTCCCCATTCCTAGCCCTCCCTTCACCTCCTCCACCCTTCCCTATTTACAAAGACTTTGTTTCCACTTTTTTCCTTTTCTCATATTTTTCCTTTTCCCTTCTTTCCTTTCCCCTGCCCCTCCCACTACCCCTACCCCTTTGGACCTTTTCTTCCTATTTTGCATTTTCGATTATTCATTCTAATCATTGGTACATTTTAGGTATACAATATAATGACATTCATCATTGGAAATTTGCACCTTTACATAATCTCTCTTGGTTCTTATTTTTCACCCTTGCCCAGCCCTCCCTTCAACCCCTCCATTCCTCCCTATTTACGAAGATTTTGTTCCTATTTTTCCATTTTCTCATATTAATCCCATTCCCTTCTATCCTTTCCCCTAGCCCTCCCACTTCCTTCCCCTTTGCCCCTTTTCTTCCTATTTCATATTACCTATTATACATTTTAGTCCTTATTTACACTTTCAGTTTCTCACACCAGAGAAACTATTCGGTATTTATACATGTGTGTCCTATTTATTTCACTTAAGAGTATCGCCTCAATGTGCATCCATTTAGCTATAAATGTCTCTAATTTCTCATTTTTTATGGCTGAGTAGTACTCCATTTTATTAAAAAAATCACATTTTCTTTCTTTTTTTTTTTATGTGGTACCAGAGATCGAACTCGGGTCCTTGCGTTTGCACAGCAGATGCCAGAACCACTGGGCTAAATCCCTGGCCCCCAAAAAACACATTTTCTTTATCCAGTCTCCAGTTGATGGGCATTTGGGCTGTTTCCAAGTTTTAGCTATCACAAACTGTGGTGCTATGAACATGGGTGCACATATATTACTGTGGTATGATTCTTTTAATTTTGGGGGGAAGATCCCCAGCAGTGGAATAGTGGGGTCTAATGGGACTTCCAGTCCTAATTCTTTGAGGTATCTCCATACTGATTTCCACACTGCTTGCACCAGTCTACACTCCCACCAGCAGTGGAGCAGGGTTCCTCTTTCCCCACAGCCCAGCCAGCATTTGTTATTGGTTGATTTCATGATAGCACCCATTCTTTCTGGGATGAGGTGGAATCTCAGCGTTGTTTTCATTTGCATCTCTCGAATGACCAGTGATGTGGAACATTTTTTCATGTATTTATTTGCTGTTTCTACTTCTTTGTCTGAGAAATGTCTGTTCATTTCAGATGCCCATTTTCGGATTGGGTCTTTAAATTTGGGAGGTCTGATCTTTTTAAGTTCTTTATAGATTTGAGATAGTTGACCTTTGTCTGAGGAAAAGCAGGTGAAGATTTTTTCCCATATTGTGGGTTGTCTCTTCACACTGCTGGTGGTTTCTCTTGCTGTGCAGAAGCTTTTTAATAAGAAGAGATCCCACTTGTTGATTGTGCTAGTTCATGTAAGCCATTATTTTAAATAGATAGGAGACATTAAACTGATGACTGAGTTCATCATGCACATTAAGTTGGCCCCCAACTTGAACCTAATCAATACAAAATGATTATTCAGATGCAAATATAATGGCAATTCTGAACTTGTCCATAGAAATACTGTTGTCAGCATGAAATTTTCTTTAGAAGAAAATTCACATGCCTTCCCCACCATTACAACACTTCTGCCATCGTCTGGAAGACCCAAGGAGTTCAGGATGAAATAACTCCATACTCAGTGTCAGGTGGCTTCAGCTGTACTTCTTGGTGAACTTGGGCACGCCATATCTCTCATTTTTAGCCTCTTACCATTTAAATTAATCTTGTATAAGACTTAAGGTCAACACAATTTGGACACACTGGCAAACTGCAAAGAGTGGGCCAATGAACTTGTCACCATGCATGTAAAACATGTTTCTTAGATTTTTTCTGGGCTTTGACTTTTCATCTACAGAAACTCCTGAAGCCTGAACTCAGTACCCAATTGTGGAATTTTTCTGAGTGCTCTCTCTATGCTGCTTGCACAGTGCTACCTGCTTTCTTTTCTACCGATTAACTGTTACCATTATTATTAATGACATATGATCAGTACTACGTCAAACATCTTTATGCAAGTGACATGTAATTGAAACAGTTGATTCACTGTTTAAAAAAAACACACCCTACAATCCCAGAATTATGACTGTAACAGAATGAATAAAATATAAGTCAGAACATTTGAGTTCTAGTCCAGCTCTGCTTCTTATTCTGTGTTATGACCATAAACAAATCACTTCTCTCTGGATCTCGGTTTCAAAAGCTGTAAAATTGGAGGGATAGACCTGTTGCTTTAATGGTTGATCTGTGCTCTTCCAGTGTAACATCGCAGCCTTTGTACAGTGTCCTCAAGGCCTTTCTGTTGATCCTATTTATTATTGTTTTTGAAGCTCCACTTGGGAGTGTTGTCAGTAACCATTTATCCTGTCAAGTGGGAATCATGCTGGGTGGCTTGCTTGCATCTACTGGTTTCATCCTGGGCTCGTTTGCCACCAGCCTGAAGCATCTCTACCTCACACTGGGAGTTCTTACAGGTAAGGACTCCATGTACCACCTGTTTCACTGCACCTCCTTTAGATGTTGCCAAGCACATCAACAGAGAAGTGATTCATAAAATATTCGTTTTGTTACATGCATAATTAGTCTGACATAGTTTATGTCCATTTACCGAGAAGTTAAGCAGGGTGGAAATGTTGTACTACCTTAATGAAAATGCATCACCACTTTAATTCAGCCATATGATAAAAGTAAATGCTGCCTTTCCCTTTGGCCTTAGGGTATGGCTGAGAGACTGCATTCAGAAGAAACAGGATATTAACCTAGTGCAATATAAATTTTCTGCAGTGGTCATTCCCCCAATATCTTTGCCAAGACACTAAAATACTATCTGTGTTCAACCTGAGTTGCCCTTAAATTACAATAAATATCATTACCCAAATAAGTCTGAGTTTCCCATTTAAAAAAGAAAGCCTCTTGTGAATATTCTTATATTATACAGTCTCTCAATGGAAATATCTCTTTGGAGAATCATAATGAATCTCATGGAAAGAGAAGAACATTACGCATTCCATAAATCATACTTAAGGAGTCTGTATAGGATCCAGATGGGGTCCTCACTTAGAAGGACATGGAGAGTTGCATCCACTCCTGTTTGGGTCCAGTGCCATAAGGGTAGCATGAATCAGGCCAATAGAAGATGCAACTTTATAATAAAGCTGTGAATCTGGCAATGTCAGCTAAAAAAGGTGCATCTACTCCTAATTCAAAGAGCCTGGAGGCTGAGATGACCAGCAGTGAATCTCCTCAGGACTATTCTGGTTTTAGCCCCACATCCGGAAATCTAGGAAACTTGAGATTACTGAGCAGCCTGCACTGTAGATGGAAGTAAGGCCTGACACTGCATCTCCTTTCCTTGCTTTGAAATTCTAAATGCCCTGAAATCTAGCCCTTTAGATTTTCTTAATTTAACAAGCAATAAAATTGAAAATCTCTAGAAAGTTTCTGATCTATCAACATTTTCTCCTGATTTCAAGGGATAATGTTATTACTATGATCGTGCATTCAATTGGAATGGTGTTTTCAAATTTTGTGAAATGATTCTGGAACTTTCAAAGAGTCATATATGCTATTTCAATCCAAATTCCTGAATAGTACAGATTTTCAGTGTTGCATCTTCACAGATAGTGAAGAATTGAGGCAATTATTTAGATAATTTGCATTACAAAAAGTTAAAAGGGGGGAGGAATAAATTTCTTATCCAGATTTTTCTAGCAAATTCAGTTAGTTTGCATAAGGATTTTTATGTTCTTTAATATTAAGAAGTAGTACTTCCCTAAGGGTCTTCTTCCTAAGAAGAAATAGTCTGTGTTTTTCTTATTGTGGATGACTGGTGAGGGGAAACTGTTTTGAGCTTGGCATACAAAGCAGCTTCAAAAGGGTTTCAGGGAGGGTGGGTCCTCTTTAATCCATTTCTGAAATAACTTCTTCCCTTGGCAGCTCATGGTGTCCCGGCACTCACAGAGTTCTCTTTCTCCCAGGTCTTGGATTTGCACTTTGTTACTCTCCAGCCATTGCCATGGTTGGCAAATATTTTAGCAGACGAAAAGCCCTTGCTTATGGGATCGCCATGTCAGGGAGTGGCATCGGCACCTTTGTCCTGGCTCCTGTGGTTCAGCTCCTTATTGAAGAGTTTTCCTGGAGGGGAGCATTGCTCATTCTTGGGGGCTTCGTTTTGAATCTCTGTGTTTGTGGTGCCTTGATGCGGCCCATTACTCTTAAAGAAGAACATTCAAGTCCAGAGCAGAACCGTGTCTGTAGAACTCAGAAAGAAGACTGTAAGCGGGCATCTCCCTATTCATCTTTGACCAAAGAATGGGCGAAGACCTGCCGGTGTTGCTCTTTGCAGCAGGAATACAATTTTTTACTGATGTCAGACTTTGTTGTGTTTGCCATGTCTGTTCTATTTATGGCTTACGGCTGTAGCCCTCTCTTTGTGTACTTGGTGCCTTACGCTTTAAGTGTTGGAGTGAGTCACCAGCAAGCTGCTTTTCTTATGTCCACACTTGGGGTGATTGACATTATTGGCAATATCACATTTGGATGGCTAACTGACAGAAGGTAAAACCCATGAAATCTCTATGGGGGTCTTTAAGCCTTGAGTTTGCCTCACTTTCTTTCCCTGTGGAATGCCCAGATCTGAAGAAGATTAACAAGGCTTGAGTATCTGAAGGCAACCCCCTTGCTATTTCTTCTAAGGCAGGGGCTAGCAAGCTTTTTCTTTAAAGAGACAGATAATGAACATTTTTGGCTTTGTCACAACCACCCAACACTGCTATAGCACAAAAGCATCCATAAACAATATGTTAACAGATGACAGTAGTTGTGTTCTCATGAGACTTTATGGCCACTGAAATTGATTTTCTCTTATGATTTTTATGATGCAATATTTTGTGCTTTTGATTTTTCCCCAAACATTTTAAAATGGGAAAACATTCTTAGTTCATGGGTACAACAAAAACAGGTAACAGTCTGGACTTGACTATAATTTTCCTACCCTTGTCTTGATGGTTTAAGATGATAAGACTGTCTAAATTACAGAAGCCAGCCAGGCACGGTGGCCCATTCCTGCAATCCCAGCTACTCAGGAGTATGGAATAGTAGGGCTGCAAGCTTGAGGCCAGGTCAGCAACTTAACAAGACTCTGTCTCAAATAAAAGAAAATTCAAAGGTCCAGGGATGTAGCTCAGTGTATTGTGCTTGCTTAGCATTTTTGAGGATCTGCGTTCAATCCCCAGTAGTGCAAATAAATAAATTGCAGATGCCAAGGATAACTGCAAGTTCTGTTAATTTAATTTCATCCTAAGTCAAGTCAGTGCTCAAACAAGACAACTTATCACTGGGTCTTGTGGTTTTAGTTTCTGTTGAGCTACCCCAGAGATTGGCTGGCAGACCAGAATTCAGCCAGGTTGGGGGCTGAGGTACATTAATGACAGTTTCTATAGTCACATACGGGTATTTATATTTGACAGTGAAATAGTAAATGTTTTCAATCTATTTTAAGCTTAGAAACCAAAGTAATAGGAAAGCTACTAGGTAGTTTCTCTGGAAAATGCTCATCTGTTTGTTTTGTAGAGTACAAGCTACAATTAGTCTCCTAAATGAACTCTTCCTATTTGAGTTATGCCCTGGGATAGCTATTATCATGTGACTTCTCACAAATTATGTCTTTGGTAATTAAGCAGAAACCAGTTGACATTCTCTAGTATAGCGAAGATAATATTGAGGATTAATTCAACTTTTTTTTTGAGTTGCTAGAGATAAAACTCAGGACCTCACATATGCCTAGCATGTGCTCTATCACTCAGTTACATCCTCAACCCCTCCCAAGTTTAATTAAGGAAGAAAGAAAGGAGAATGAAAAATCTGTCTGCAAAATCAAGTGCTCAGTATGTGCAGTATTTACTTGCCTGTCAACCTCATACCATTTTTGTAAGGTTCAAATGAGGATGTGGGTAGAAAGCTGTTTATAAACTACTAGAACTGACATTATGCAGAATCACTGAAATAATTGGTATCATGGAGGGGTTTAGAGTTACAGAGGGAAAATGTAATGGCAATACCACTGGGGAAGTACTAATATAAGACTTAGTACAAAACCATTGTCATCTCAGGCAGTTCACTTTAATGTCCTCATGTTCCATTTCCCCCTTTGTATAACCACTTGTAGTATTGAGCTTCTATCATGTACTTGATATCAATGAATAGCATATTTGAAAGCATCTAATATAGTAGATGGCTAGAAAATACTAGTGTCTTTTCACTCCATGTATTATTTCAGAACTATCTTAAGAGTAACTTCTCATTTTATAGTGAGTTTGAAATCAGTTAGATTTTAGCATATATATTTTCTCTGCCATGTATATTTTGTCTGTGCTTCCTAGAGAGATAAATTCTTACATTTGCATTTATCAAAAGAAAGATGGGAAGACAATGTAGGTATCATACAAAGAAGAAGTCATCTTTATAAATAATTGCGATGCTTATTGCTGCATGACCCTGATTCTAAAACTCTTTTACAGAACTTGTACAGCCTTCACTCATTCTCATTCTTCAAATCCACAGGTGTCTGAAGAGTTACCAATATATTTGCTACCTCTTTGCCGTGGGACTAGATGGGCTGTGCTATCTTTGCCTCCCAATGCTTCAAAGTCTCCCCCTGCTTGTGCCTTTCTCTTGTACCTTTGGCTACTTTGATGGAGCCTATGTGACCTTAATTCCAGTAGTGACTGCAGAAATAGTGGGGACCACCTCTTTGTCATCAGCACTTGGTGTGGTGTATTTCCTTCATGCAGTGCCCTATCTGGTGAGCCCACCCGTTGCAGGTAAGTTTTTATAGAAAGCCACCAAATACTTTTGTCAAAAGAGTGAACTCATGCATAGATGTGCATGTACACACACACACACACACACACACACAAGATGGATTGGCAATTGGCAAGAGATCCAGGGGAGAGTGAAAAAGAACCAGGATGCAAGAGCCATTTAAAAAATCATGTTCTTGCCAGGCATTGTGGCACACACTTGTAACTCCAGCACTTTGGGAAGCTGAAGTAGAAGTATCTCCAAGTTCAAGCCTAGCCTGGGAAACTTAGCAACTTAGTGAGACCTATCCTAGATAGATAGATAGACAGACAGACAGACAGACAGATAGAGGCTGGGAATATAGCTCAGTGTGAAGGCTGTGGGTTCAATCCCTAGTAACAAAACAAAAACTGAATAACACCCATCATGTTCTTACCAACATCTTTGTTTTATAATCCCTTTTTCAACAAAGTGGGAGCCTTAGCTTATCTGGGAAAAAAAAGGTCCCAAATTACGTTCCATCCCATACTAATAATGGGAGTAACAGAGTGGAGCAGTTGTTCAAACTTCTAAATAAGTAGGGCGCATTTGGAGAGAAGTCTGGTGAGTATAGGATTCCAGTAGGGGCCAGTGAGTGATGAGGTTGAAGTGAGAGGTACTTGTGTCATAGTGGGGTACTCTGAGTGCCAGGCAAAGGAGCCAGGCTTTCTATTTTTCATTTACTATTTGCATTTACAAATGTGGGTCGTATTAAAGTTTTTGTGCAAAGTGGTATTAGTGAAAAGTGTATTTTAAAAATGGTCTAGCAATGGATGTAGTGATTTAAGACAAAGGTAGGTAAGATTCTGTTTTAATGGTTGAGAAGCAAACTGACAAATGCCTAAACTAGTGCTGCTGCAACAGAAATGGAAATGAACTCGGAAAGAAAGGAGGAAATTTTGTAAAACAAACTGAATTTAACATATGGGGGTGAAGGAGAGAAAGAAGCTAAAGATGAATTAGAAAATAGTGTCATGGTTGAAAGAAATAAGGAAATCGAAAACAGTGCCTTTGCCTGAAAAATAATGAATTTAAAGTTAAGATATAGTAAGACACCTGTAATAATCAGATGAAAATGCTCAACAAAGTGCACTACAATTTAGAGGGAGCCCAGATTTGGACATACAGATTTCAGAGTCATCAGATGAAACTTCCAGAGCCTTTTATAAATTATAGAATGCTGTGAAAACTTAGAGCATGATCAAAAATAATTTGACAAACATTTATTGCATATTTCAAGTAATTCAACAAATATTTATTGTTTTCACAGCTAGCATTTTGCTTGGTGCTGGCGATGTGGCAGCAGCAAACTGGGCTGAACTTGTTTCTCCTTTCTGGAACTTGTGGTCCAGACCAGTGTTTCCTGGGATGAGACCCTGGGACCTCTACATCCAAGTCCCTGAGGGCACTTGTTAAAAAGTGCACATTCCTTGACCCTTTCACCTATGATCTGCACTTTTTCAAACTTATTCTTTATTGGTACATTTGCAGTATATAAGGTTTACATTTCTTTTAGGTGCATAATATACCTTAATTCCTTTTTCATGCCCTCCGTCCATCTTTTGATTCTCTTCCCATGTGAGAGAGATCTATGTCCCTACTTCCTATTATCTATCCTTTATTTTGCTATTTTTATATTTTGGGTTTCTCATACAAGAAAAACTATGTGATATTTAAGCTCATGTGTCTGATTTATTTCAGTTAACATTATGGTCTCAAAGTGCATCCATTTTCCTACAAATGACTCAAGTTTATCTATCTATCTTTACTCACAAAAGTACTAGCAGAGTAGTTCTTTTGTGAGTAAATTCCAGGAATCTGCATTTTCAGCCAGCTCTCTTGTGATGTTCAGGTATACTAAAGATTGAGAGTAATGGTCTGGAATATTACCTGCTAAGTTAAATCTAAGAGAGTGAATAAAACCTCTGAAAACAGGCAAGAGAGAAATGATCCAAATATTTGCCTAAAGAGGGAAGAGGATTTCTTAAAGAAGGCAGTTTCTGATATTAGCTACTATTATAAATAGACAATTTATGTTTATTTCCAAACTCTAGCAAGTGCTAAAGAAGCATACTGGGGAAACTGTAGCTGCTTAACTGCTGCAGGTAAAAATTTCAGATCAGTTTTAAACTTCATGATGCTGGACTACCAGTTTATTGCCTCATTTTTGAAAACTACTCCCAAAATGTTCCCACATCCTCTATTCATAGCCAATTTTAGGGTTTACCAGTTTTTAGAAACAATGTAATTCTGCTACATGTCAAAAGACATACTTGACATTGGGATTCCAGGATTTTTTTTTTTATTTCTAGCCTTTATTTGGCAAGTTAGACATTATGATCATTAATGGAAGTTAAAGGATTGAGATGTGAGATCTTGTAAAATTTCTCTTTTTTGGGGGGGGGTACCTGGGATTGAACTTGGGACCTTGTGCTTGCGAGGCAGGTGACAACAGAACCACTGAGCTAAATCCAAACTTCTCTTTTTAATTTAAATTTAAAATGACAATCCACCATTTAGTCTCCATTGAGTGCTACAGAAATACACTAGTAAATCAAATGATAACTAAAATGTTTGAGAGTAATTTGCAAGAAACTTTGTGGGACTTATAACAATTTCTATGCTATTTTTGACTAGTTACTGGTGGATTTGAGGTAGGTGAAAGGAGCCATGTATTTCTCTGGTGAATTTTTTTTTTTTGGCATATAGGTAGAGTTTAGAGGAATTTTAAAAAGAACTTTTTGTTAATCACAAAATAATTGCCTGCCAAGTACAATTTTATCATACTATTTCTTGAATAATCATGACTCATATTTTGCTTATTATATGCCCTTGTTTTCTTTAAAATTTAAATTGGGGGGCCAGGGATTTAGCTCAGCGGTTTTACCGCCTGCTGCGCAAGCATAAGGACCCTAGTTCGATCCCCGGTACCAAAAAAAAAAAAAGAAAAAAATTTAAGCTGGGAAAGGTATTGAAATTAATTTGTTCCAACAAGAAATGAAGGTGAAAAACCCTGTGGTTACAAATGTCTGCCTTCAGAAGTATGCATTTACAGGTATGATGACTCAAAGTTCTGATTTTCTACTTGGAAGGGGTACAGTTGAAACTGGATCCTATTGAAAATTTTGCTACTTCTTTGAAGCTTATAATGTTACTTAAGATAGTACATGGGGGCCAGGGATTTAGCTCAGTGGTTCTGCCGCATGCCTGGAAAGTGCAAGGTCCTGAGTTCAATCCCCGGTACCAAAAAAAAAAAAAAAAAATAGCATGTGGGTGCTGGGAATACTAAGATCTTTTGTATAATTATATTCTTTTAACATCTAGATAAATAATCTGAACTTCAATAATTTGATTAATGTTTAAAGTCACAGGGCAGCCCAGCATGGTGGTGTACTCCTGTAATCCCAACATTTAGGAAGGCTGAGGCAAGAGCATGATAAATTCAATCCCTGTCTGGGCAATTTAGTAAGAACCTGTTTCAAAATAAAAAACTAAAAAAGGACCATGAATGTAGCTCAGTGGTAGAGTGCCCCTGGATTCAATCTCCAGTACTGAAAAAAAAAGCCACAGGACATACAATAAAAAAAACCCCTAATATTTATTGTATGATTACTAAGTACATGACATTCTCCCAACAACTTTACTTAATAATCATTTCATTTTAGAAGTTGCCCCAAAAAGTAGAAAACATTTCTCAGTTGCTACGTGTTATTTTTAGACAATCTGTTTTTTGTCTCAAAATTATAATATTCGTGCTAGCAATCTGTTGTCATTATACTTACAAATTATTAGATTTGAGAGTGGGTAAGTATAGTAATTGGATTTTCAGCTCAACAATGTAATTTTGCTGTTGTTTGTTGCAGGGTGGCTGGTAGATACAACAGGCAGCTATACTGCAGCCTTCCTTCTCTGTGGATTTTCCATGATATTTAGTTCTGTGTTGCTTGGCTTTGCCAGACTTGTAAAGAGGATGAAAAAACCCCAGCTGCAGTTGCTTGCCAAAGAATCTGATCCCAAGCGGCAGCTATGGACCAATGGATCAGTGGCTTATTCTGTAACAAGAGAATTAGATCACAAAGATGAGGAATTTATGGCTGCAGCAGGACCTGGTTACAACCTCACATGACCAATGGCCTTGAACTTGGGATTTTTAGGTCCGAGGGAGGTGGGGCCACCAGATTCTTCATGTTTCTGAAGCATTTTATTTTGACAGAAGTACTGCCTTTCAAGGAAATTATTATTGTTGCCTTGTTAACATATTTATACGGGGAAAATAGCAAATAATAAAGAGTGCTGGACTAGCCTTAGAGTTTCCTCTTTGGGGATTTGTATTCACAATCAAATTTAGATCTTTGGGCCAACAGAGCATTGCTTCACAGAGAAAATAAGAATACAGTTGATTTAATGAACTGCAATTAGGAGTAATTCCAAAATATAACCAAAGTACATGCTACTGGGCAGCAGCTTTGTCAGCCCAAAATCTCTGCCATTCCAGCCTCCTTCCTCAACTAGAAACAAACAGAAATATTGACATCGGTTGCTTTCTTCATCCTGTTTGCAGAAGAGGGGTCAGCTTGGGTGTGATGGTGGAAGGCGAAGACTCCAGTCTTTTTTCATGGCAGAGTTTCTCATTAGAGTGGTTAAGGAACACTTGAGATTCTTCAAAAGGCAATGGTCAATATAGGAAGAGATTTTTCCCCCTTTGTCATCTTCTAGCCAACGCTTGTGTCTGCCGATGTCTAGATATCTCTTGTAGAATCTAAGGAATCATGAAATGCCATGGCTGGAATGGATCTTAATGGGTGGCTGGTGACATATTCTATTTGAAATAATCCACTTCAAATGGAAAGCTCTTTTCCCTGGATTGTTTCCTAGCACTCACCTCTGTTATTATTACATATTTAGTCTAAATTTAGCAGAGCACATCCAGTTGCAAGGACAACCTCTCCATCTTTACTGAAATGTTGATAATACCAAAACTTCCCATGTTGTTTTCCTTTAAAAAAAAAAAAAAGCTCTTATTTAAAGTGCAGACATGGTCCTATTAGGAAATAAAAAATGTTGACAGCATTCCAATTGGACAAGAATTAAATTTTTGAATCAGCAGGTCTTTGGTGAGAGATAACTTTGCAGGTCAGACTCTAGGTTCATCATTGGCCTAAAAAAAGGACTTGAGGGTTTTACCTGAAATATATTATCTTGAAGACACTCTAAAAATGAGATTCTTTTCTCCTATTATTCATGTTTGTTCCAATGCACAGTGTCCTTCATCTCTTTATGAATAATAAGTGGAAACATAACTGTTTGGCGTCAGGTGGTTTTTCATTCCCCCATACCCCACTTCTCTGCAGTTTCAGATTATTTCTGAGTTTTCAATTTTAAGAGGGAGAACATGGAGAGAGAAGAGAAAGGCCAGGTCTGCCAGGTTGCTTAAAACTGTTTCAAATCCACATAATTGTAATCTTGAAACCCAAATCATCTCACACCTGCAAATAGGGGCAAGTCACATAATTAAAAGGAGGATTTTAATTATTCAAGAGTTTCAAATCCACACTTCTAGGAAATATTTTGAGCCTACAGGACATTTAACCTACTGAACCCCAAGAGACTTACCAAGTGCCATGCCAGGGATGCTGGGAGGAAAAACAGAATGATGAGGAAGATCTTGAGTTGGCTAAAGAATCCATGCTTATAACTGGATTATCTCACAACAATCACATGTTAATCCATTGCTTTCTGAGTGAAATAAAGCTTGGTTTGATGGTAGAATATGGTAATATTTCCAGGTTGTTTTCCAAAGAGAATTTTAATGTTATCTATTATCTCTTTAGTTTGAGAATTAGTTTTGAGAATTAGTTCTATTTGCTTTCTCATTGTAACCTTAAAAAGTGGAAAATATATGTAAAAAGTCAAAGTTAAAAGATTTGGAATAGCACTTTACCTTAAACATCATTTCTTGAATCTTCAAGTATAAAGATTTTTTGAAGCATAAATATTCTTATAGATATTTTTTCATAGTGATGATCACAGTAAAGTTCTGCAATATAATTTCTCTAAAGTATTATAAGTATTTATGAAAATGAGCAAAGTGATGAGAGGTTTTAAAGATTTGCATAAAAACATCTGAGATATTTTAACTTTATACATGCATAAATTTGCACTGTACTTTCTCTCTTATAGCAGGATTTTCAGAAAACTAGTAAGAAAAATGTAGATCTGAGAGTCTACAATTTTGCTATATATACAGAATTTTACTGTTAATGTTTCATGTGCGTATACTGTCTGTTTCAAAACTGAGGGATTTGTGGAAATTATATACTTTATGGAATCAAGAACAAAACTGTAGCAGAATGAGTCTACATCTTAAATATTTCTTTATACCACTGTAAGTTCTACTGTGGAAATGACTGAGTAGAAAAGCAGAATAAACTTTCTAACTTCTGTAGCCAATCTGTACTATTGAGACCTTTGTTCAGATTATAATTTCACTACTAAATCATACATGTATGCTAAAATTTTCCTATTTCAAAATCAAAATAAAGTGAGTTTATAGTGATGTGTTTGGAAGAATTTTTGTCTTGAATAAGGGGTCTGGATAGGATGGTGAGTGGGCCTGTCTATATTATGTTAAATGTAGTAGTATGAGTTTAAAAAAATCCTTTAGTGATAATGTCTTGTGTGCTAGGTACTTCTTATGTGTTGTCTTATTTAACCCTTATACTAATTTACATTATCACGGTTTTATAGATACAGAAACTAAGCCACCAGGTCCTACAGCTCAGTAGCCACTTATACTCCAGTGACTCAAGTGTGAACCCTGTAAAACTGGGTTGCTGTCAGATGATGGAACCTGGGAAGGGAGTAGGTTGCGTACTTTGTCCTCAAAGTGAGTTTCATCTTCCAAACTCCCTAAGCAATACTTTCCCCATCAGGAGTTACTTTTGAAGTAACTTTTCCAATACCAGTGTTTATTGGATTCTTACTATCCTCATCCTTATAAGTCTAATTCTGAAATTGTTTATGGAAAGGAAATAGTGTGAATTCAAGGTAGACATCTGAGTTTCTCACCTCATACTTCAAAGGTTGAATCTTTAAAAAAAATTTTAACACCACCAAACAATAGATTTTTGTACTTTTTTCCAGAACAGTTATCAGTGACAGATGACTGGAATTTTACCCCATTGGAGAGAAAACTGTTTGGTGGGGGAGTGCAAAAATATTAAATAATGACAAAAAGGCTGACATTTAAAACAAAACATTTCATCATGGAACTTTTCAAACCTTCCCAAAAGTACTAAGAATAAAATGAACTTGATGTACCCATCCCTGAGCATCTACAATCTTGATGAAGCAATTTGAAAGGTATTAACTTGATTTATCTTCCTTCAGCTATGGAAGGATATCTGAACTTGGCAAGAATAACTTGTTCATGTTATAAGAAGATACAGGTGATTAGTACAGTATTATCTGTTAAAAACACGCCACATCATTTATAAAGAGGATTAAGGCCCCTTTTTTTCTATAATCTGAGTGTGAATTGCAGATTCAAACTTCCTCCTTTCTTCTGCCCCCTTGTGGAATTATCTATCTGATGATTAGGGCAGTGTTAAAAGTGTTACTTAAGGTCATCATTACTCTCATTATTGCTCTTCATTATTTAAGAGTCAGAGATCTCTTTGAGGGATCTGGGACCTAGAATTTGCCTAAAATTAAATTAAAGTACTTATTTTTGAGGTGTTAATTGACATTAAAAGGTATTAAGATTAGGATTTTAAAGGAGTCCTTTAAAAGTTTTCTCATGTAAGTATTTCTTTTATGATGGCAACTTAGGTCTTTTCCTACTGAGGAATAATTTGATGGAAGAGCTGAAGATCCTGATCCTAGACTTGTTCTCATTCCTGGAAAGCTTGATTTTGGCAACTGGGGCCAGAGCAAGGTCCAGGAATGGGTCACAGTAGGGAAGAGTCTGGAAGTGAGACAGAGAGACTAGGCAGTCTCTTTGTTCCAGCAGACACCTAAGGCCTCTGGCTCTCTAAATTTGCCAATCTCCACCCAGGCAGAGATGGGAGAATTCAGATATCTGACTTTAGTTTCAAAAGTTCAATCAGGGAAGGGGAAAGTGTTTTTTCAGAATCATAGTACTTATAGGTCTGGTGTAAGCATTCAGTACCCACACTGGAATAGGACTTATAAGATTGCACAGGGGGACTCTCCTGCCTGTTAGACTACATTTCTCTGAAAACTCTAAACACCAAGGTTCCCATCTGTCCGCAGCTTGGGGCATTTTGCATATGGTGAGCTGATGTAGACTCACTTCTCATCTTGGAGCTAGGTTTCCTTGTACTTTCTAGAGTCCATCTTTAATCACCTCACCTATCTAAATTACATGTCCTTACACCTGCATTATTCGTTTGCACAGCACCCTCTTCTTTTCTGCAAAGAACATATCTTAACTATAATTAAATATTCATTTTTGTGTTTATTTTAAAATTTCATCTCCCCACCCCCAAACCACAAGTTGTCTGAGGATAAGAATCATGTTGATTTAATAGATGTCTGCCATATAATAGATATTTGATAGATAACTTGGTGAATGAATAAATGAATGAGAACAAATAAAGAATGCATTTAAAAACTGATAAGAAGAATTGTGACACAAATGGGTTGGACCAATGGAAAGGTAGGCAGGGGCAGGTTTGTGTTAAGTTGCTCTTACACCCAGAACAGATAGGATGTTTTATTCCAAATTCAGTGAGTCTAAACAGAACACCTGTGAGAGGTGTCACATTCTGATCAGGATGTCCACAGCACTGAACAGCCTAGGGCAGGTTTGGGGAAAGGAATTAAAGTACCAAAGGGAATAATGGACAGAAAGATATTAAGTAACCAGAGCCTTTGATTTAAGGCCTGAATTTAAAAACGATACTTCAGTGTTCAACCCAGTCACACTTAAATAAGATAGCTCCATTTTGCACGAATCAGTAGAAGCCCTGGGGAAGGGCCACAGCTCACAGAGAACTTTAACACTGGGAAAAGGTAGGTCACACTCACATGCTTTGGGATTTTGTCCGTAAGCACCACACAGTTGCTTGTAGGTGAAAACTCTGCCAGGGTTAAATCAGGTAGAAGCCTCTGCTGGAGTCCTTCCCCAGACCCATGATTGGCTCCTAAAGAGTAGGGTGTTACTGAGAATTAGCAGGCTGGCAGGAGTTTCTGAGAGACAGTAAGAAGAGTTCACCAACCTTGAACACACACACAGCACCCACTCTATGATCTCAAGTTCACTGCTTAGTTGGTAAAGTGAAACTAACTCCGTTTCATAGTTTCTCCTTGGTGAGAACACTGAGAAGTCATCAAATGCTAACGTGAGGCTAAGGGTGTGGTCCTCAGAGGAGAGGAAGAATTGTGGATTGGAAAAGTGTAAAGCTGATCCAAAGAATCCTTAAATGGGGATGAGAGTAGGAATCAGCCTGACTCTTTTCAGAGAAGAGGTTGGCAGTGGGAGAAAGGTTGTGGGGCACCCACTGTATGTGAGAACCTGATGTTCCAGCAGACATGCATGGATGTGCAGAACCAAGCACAAGCTGAGGGAAATGTTTGTCCTATGGAGCTCACAAACACAGCTAGGACTTGGGGGAGTTGCCGGAATTTGGGGATTGCATTTGGTTTCTCTAAATTGAAAGAAGGAACTTTCAGGAGGTGGGTTATACTTCAGTATTCCCCTTTCAACTCTAAAAAGGAAACATTTGTAAACTTTCTTTTCTCTCTAGAGCTTCAAAATCAGAAAAGAAAAGAAAAAAGCATTATTAAATTGAGATGCTATGCAGCACTGCCATCTGCTGGAATTAATGATTCCAAGAAGTTGCAGGTGCCTTCAACTATAGTTCAACTTTGCGATGCTAGCCTTAAATGGTAATATTTAAGATTGCTATTATATCTTCCTCCAACCCCATTCTCTGCTCATTACTCATCCCACATTCATCCTCTTCCTCTTGCAAGTACAAATACATGGATAAACATGCAGTGTGGCATTTTTCAACATTTTGACTGCCGGTGTCAGTATTCTACAAGGAGCAGCAAAGAACATGAATGATGATTTTGAGCTGACTAGAGACGGCCATTGGTAAAAGTTAATGTAAAAAAAATTTGGAGCCCTGTGGTTTCCCCAGGAGCCCAGATTACCATCTGGGTCCCCTTCTTATGCCCCATTGTGAGCTCCACTAGTATGTTAATTGATTTCATGTTTGTTGATAACAGGTTAAGTGTGAGATGCAGAACCTTGAACATATTAAAAGAAGCCTAGTTTTGCAAAGTGTTCAAACAAAATGATTTAGGAGGCAGAATTCTGTGTTGATTTAAAATAATATTATTACAGTAATACAGATTATGATAAATACAGTGATTGGATTTACTTTAAAATGTGTGATCTGTAAGGGGATATTATTTATTTATAACTACAATTGCCTTCAAAGACAGGTAGGCCATTCTAAAATGAAAGATTCTTGGGCTGAGGATTTAGCTCAGTGGCACTGTGCCTGCCTTGCAAGCACAAGGTCCTGAGTTCAATCCCCGGTACTGGAATAATAATAAAATGAAAGATTCTTCTGTTGAATAAAATGACTGATAAATTTGGTTATGCATAGGTGGGTCTGTGGCTGATTATAAAGATAAGAGTTAGAGAAATTAGAATTGCTCTGTTTAAGAAAAACAGAGAAATTGCCTTTTGTTTTGGAAGGGGAAGACTAGGCATAGGGATTCAGGCAAGGGTTAGAACATGGGAAGAGGCAGAAATATCAAGACACAGTTGAGGCAGGGAATTGATTACTTGTGTCCTAGTAAGTGGTAAAAAGAAAAAGAAAAAAAGAAAGAAAGAAAGAAAGAAAGAGAGAGAGAGGTGATTGAGGGTCTTTCCTCCTATGCCTCCTTCTCCTTTCTCCTCTTTCCATTCCTTTTGTTTCTTTCTTTTCTCTCCTCTTTCAGTTCCCTCTTTCTCTCCCTCTCCTTCCCTATCCCCCCCTTTCTGAAAAATAGGAATTATCTGATATTGAGTTGTACATTCTTCTATCTCCTGAAACCGTCTCAATAAAGGATTTTATATACAAATGGACTGTAAATTGTTTTTAGTTTTGGTGTTTGTTTTGGTGTTTATATTTGTTCCCTGCTCTGGTGAGATTGCTGGAGTTGACCTAGTGCCCAAAAGGGAAAGCACCTGAAGAACAGTGAAGCGACCCTTGAACCAAATTAATTTAACTCAGGAGCTCAGAGACACTTTTCAGAGTCAGTGTCTTGGATGCTCAATGCAAACCCAGGGAATGTTAATTGTGTAGTGATTCTTCAGCTCTCTCAAGTAGGTTGCTTCCTTTTTCGAGGAATTTACTGCGTGAGAGAAGCTCCTGCTTCAGACTGTGTCCCTTGATTTCTTGCACCATTCTCTCCATGCGTTTCAGACAAGATTTTAATAGTGTGAGCTTAACACATGTCCTGCACTTAGACAGCACCTAGGAGAGTTAGCTGTTTCTTCTGTGTCCAATCCATGCTAGTCTTTCATTTTATCAGCGAGGTCCTGTGTTCTCCCAGGAGGTTTGGCATTTCCAAAGTTTATACATGTCACCTTCACTAATTTGGTTATTTGGCTGAGCTGTCATCATGAAAGGCACCAAAAATCCTAGTTCATCTCTTTATGGAGGCACCTCTCAATTCAGAATAGTCATGGCTTTTCTGTACATAGTTTTGGCAGTTAGATGCTGGGGTTTTTTTCTCTTACAGTGAAATATAACAAAATTTTTCATGAACAAACTTATCTTGGTAACTAAGAAACTGCCAGAGAAGGAGGTAGGTGTGATGGGATATGTTACAATGTAGATCCAGAATGTGCCCCCAGAACTCTCATGTTCTCAGAGGAGGGGCGATTGGATAATAAGGTGATTGGATAATAGGGGGCTATACCTATCAGTACACTGATCCACTGATGACTCCATAGCTCAAAGTGCTGTTGGAACTGGGGTCTGGGCTAAAGAAGTGGTTCACTGGGGGTAACTGGAAAAGTATATCACCCTCTCCAGCTTCTCACTTCTTCTCTGTGCTTCCTGACTGCCATGATGTGAGGCCCAAAGCTCCGGGCAATCTTGAACAGCTAGTAATGCAGTCCCACAAGACTGTAAACTTTTAGTATTATATGCAATATTTAGTGGTATTTTTTTTCATGACTGGACTGTAAGGTACTGGAGCATGGACTGGACTGTGTAGGCCACAATGGCTCACTGAGTGGGGTAGGGTGCACCACAGTGCTAACTCTGCCTCCTGCACCCACTGTTCAGTCACTGAACTGAAACCAGTGTGTATGAGATATTGTATGTGTTTGTGTAGAAGACATAAAAAGTTGTTTTATTATTTATATACATTAACTATATTATATATTTTATACGCAGCCCAAGACATTTCCCTTTCACTCAGTGCAGTTCAGGAAAGCCGAAAGGCTGGACACCCATGGTGTATAGGTCAGCTGAAATGAAGCACTAAATATAACCAAGAGGAAAAACATTTTAAAGCCAACTGCTCATGTATGTGAAAGATGTGCTTCCAAATGGCATGTATGGAAAATCCTAAGCACAAAAAATAGGTACCAAGGGAGTATTTTGATTTTGGTTACCGTAATGGAAGTATCATTCATAGAAAAAAGAAGGACTCACTCTAACATCATTCTAAAACCTCACTTTGGGTACTGAGTTAAACTCTAAGCACAGTTTGAAGAAGATTCATATTGACTATAATGGAGAGGGGACGTGAATGTCTCATGGGGAAAGGGTGAACAGAAATAGAATATTTAACTTAAGTCTCTGGGGACAGAGTACACAACTGTCTTCAAATATATTAAGGTATATAGGTAGATATTTGATGTTTGGCTGCTCGCATCACTTTACTTCCAGTAATACTGCAAGATATGCATTTGATGGCCAACCCATCCCTCCGGAAAATAGGACTGCCTCTTGATTATTAGATACATCAGCCATTACATTCCCATTTCTGCTTGGGTAAGTCTGAACTAGATTTTTTGCCACATGAAGTCTTAGCTCTAATTTTGTAAATTATAGAGTAAAAGTCTTCCGTTAAAGGGAAAGAACAAATTTATACAAATAAGAGCTATCTAAAGATGAAATTATCTATTTAGGGAGGTAATTCTGGCTTCAAATTGATAAACTGATAAAGATCTTTTTAAATCTCAAAGGCTATGAAATTATCTCTAAACAGTTCTGTTTTAGAATGGTAAGCACAGTGATAAAATTTAAAATCATTATAGACATTCATTTTTGTTCAGTGTTTAACATAGCTGTATTTTCATATTCTGGTTCCACATTTTCTTAGTATAATTTCTTTTATATTTCAATGTGCTAATGGCTGGTGAATTTAGTAACTTAACAGACCTTAAAGCTTAACTATTTTTTATATAAAAGGCTTACAGTTTTATCTATTCTGATGACTATTTTATTGTGCAAGAGGTCCCTACTTGGGAACATAACCTGCATTTCATTATTCCCAGTGGGCTAAATGACCTGTTCTGAGAGACAACATCCTAAAATATTTAAAAGGCATGATATTGTTTAAAGATTATTGTTCCTAAAGGGACAAAGGGGAAGGAAGTGGGAGGGCAAGGGGAAAGGATAGGAGGGAATGGGATTAATATGAGAAAATGGAAAAATAGGAACAAAATCTTTGTAAATAGGGAAGGGTGGAGGGGGTGAAGGGAGGGCTAGGAATGGGAAAAGAAAGATTATTCTTCCTTCTTAAAGAGATGAAATGAAATAAACAAAAGAGCAACTATTTATGTATGTTTGAATGTGCATCAAAACAAAATCTGGAATGATACATACCAAACAAATCATCTTGGGGTAAGAAATGGGGTAGGAAGAAAGGAGTGGATGAGTATACTCCTGTATTATTTGAAGTTTTACAATGATTTTAATAAAAAAATACTGCAATTTTAATTGGAAGGAATACAACTGATTCCATGTAGATTCAGTACTGGTTTATTTCTCTAAGTAAAAAATAGTAAAACAAGATTAGTATTGTCCGTTATTCATTTTTCTCATAATTTTGAACTACTTAATGAACATTTTAGAAGATGGTATTTCTGATTTCTCATGGATCACCTAAGTTCTGTATTATTTCAAATTTGAGAAAATCTTTTTTCTCCTGTTCTAGTTTTTCTCTCTTTATTAAAGTCACCAGAGATGACTTTTTGCTATTATTTTTTCTAACAAAAAGGATTATTTAGGTGACTTATCAGGTTGGCAGTTAAATATCCTTGTAAAAGTCAAAACAGCTGTAACTGGAACATTCTAATCTTTTGCAAGCTACATAGTTAAGAGTTTAACTCACTTTTATGTAGGTTATATTCACTTTATAGGTTATAAGAGAAATCTGACAAAATTTTAAATTTTCTAATTTTTAA
>NW_004624737.1:287261-303565 GCF_000247695.1 Heterocephalus glaber | reverse complement strand
ATTTTAAATTTTCTAATTTTTAATTAGAAAAATATTGTAAATAGCAGAGATAAAGGGTATAAAGTCATGATGATATCATTTTAAAAATTACAACAGCTAAATTGCTGCTGTTTCTTAATAGATTGCAATATTTTAACTAAAGAGAGAAAACAGCAAAACATTTATCATAATGTATAAAAAATTTAGCATGATATTTGATATAAAATAACTATTCAAGAAATACTGGTGCTATAATGAACCATGGATTAAAACAACAAAAATATGAGAACCCAAAATGAAAGGGAAAACTGAGAACTGATTTCCTAGAGTATGGATTTAAACAGAAATTTGAAGCTCACAGAGAGCAGTAAGGAAGTCTACATTTTCAGGCTCTATCTTTTGGGCTCTCTCATAGTATTCAGTAGCTTGCTTCTTTTCTCCCTCAAGCTTATAAACAAATCCCAGGGCACTTAAACTCTGCACATCAAAAGCATTGTGACAAAGTCTCTTGGTAGCCAATTTTTTCAAAGCACTTGTCAGTTTGATATGTAAGGATGACCTGTCTTTGACCTTTAAGGCTTTTAAATAATGGCGGATGGCAGTATTTTCAGATTTACGGTGAAATTCCTGAAAGCGGCCATAGTGGTAGTGGATCTGATGTTTGTGATCATCAGTTACGTTCTCCAGACGAAGGGCTTTCTGGAAAACGTCTTCAGCATTGCGATACTGCCCTCCCTCAGCATACATGTTGGCAAGGTCCATGTAGGCAAATGGGAACATAGAGTCTCGTTCCACAGCTGCTTTGAAATGAAATATAGCAGATGTGATCAGCTCATCAGCCTTCACTTTATCTTTTCCTTTAGGTCTGTTGCGTGTTGGCTTCTTGATTTGGATCATTTGTGCCCTGTAGCAAAGTCCCATCTGGTGATGCAGGAAAGAAGAAGTTGGTGTCATCTCTAAGGCCTTCTTTAAAAGTTCAAGAGCTTTGTCCCAGGAATTTTTTCTCCTGTAGAATTTGGCCGCATAACGAAGGACATAAGCTGGGATGATATCTGGTCTAGGATTTCTTCAATATACTTTTCTCTTTCAGCTTCTGCATGTACATCTTGAAGCTTCAGTGCCAGAAAAACCTTAATGTAGGTGTCACTTGGGTTTAGAGCAACAGCCTTCCTCAGAGGACCCAGAGAAAAGCTCTTCACAGATCCTTCTCTGTCAAAATCATCCAGCCGGTACACTGTCATGGCATAGCCAATATTAAATTCTGGGTTGTCAGGTTCTACTTCCAGAGCCTTCTCAAAAGCTGCATTAGCCTTTTGGTAATACTTTCCTCCAAATTTCAAGACTGCCCATCCTTTCTCACAGTCAATCTCAGGACACTCCAATTTGTAGTTAGAAGGACTGGACCACCTCTTGCAGATATGCTCTACCTTGTCTAAATACTTCTGAACTTCTTCAGGCTGGTCCATGTGATAAGACACCCAGGCACAGTTTCCCCAAGTGACCAGACTTCGAATTTCCTCCTCGTCTGCATGATCCCTTTGGATTATTTCTTCTACTTGTTTCAAGCACTTTAGAGCATCTTTATGTTGGCCTTTCAGATGTTTCACATAGGCCAATAAATTATAAAGAGCAAGTCTGGATTTTGTAGTAAGAAATTCAAGCTGTTGCCCAATTGTATCTTCTACCTCAAACAGATCAATGTCTTCCTTAAGTAAATTCCACGTAAAATGACATTCTAACTCTAATAAAATGGCCTTCAAGGAGTCCTTAGGAATTTCACTGTAAAAGATAAAATTCTTTTTTTAATTTTTGAAGAAATAAAAGAAATATTTGTCAAACCTTAATTACTGTTCTTTGCATACCAACCAATAAGATCTCTTATTTGATCTTAAAGCTCTAGGTTCCCATGACTTCACGCTGATTTCTTTATGTACAGTTATATCCCTGAAATATTTCATTCAAATTCTCATTATTTATTGAAAAAGCAATTCTAGAGAGATAACAGGGCTTTCTGTGCTATAGTCCGCCTATTTCCTTTTGGCAGTCATTAAACCTTGAAAATTAGGAATAATAAAGATATATTCAATAATTAATATAAAATTCCATTTCTGTACTTTGAAGGAGGAAAAGAATGAAAGAAAAAGAACTGCATTGGAGAGGACAGAGAAGCCAAACAAATGTTTTATTTTTGCAGGAAAAGGAAGAAAGACAGAAAACAAATAAGTTCCACAGAGACAAAAAAGCACAGAAACAGACAGGAATTGGTATACCAAGCAAAGGAAAGAATCTAAGTTTGAGGTAGATTAGAGTAACAGACATTGAAGGAAAGATGGAGAAAAGGAAAAAGGAAGCTTTGAAGGTTTCTATGTCAGTGGAACCTCCTTTGGCCATTTGAGATCAGGAGTAACAATAAAGTCAGACTCTTACTGTTAACTTATTATTTCTTCCAGAGATACTTTTTGAATTCCCTTTGTAAAAGACACTGTTATCTCTGCAGAGCCCATTGAAGATATTGTTTCTGAACTCAGGAAGATGAAGGGGAAGGCAGGAATAAGAAATATATTTTCATTACTGAGATCTTTTTTGTACAAGATCTGAACAATTATGGCAACACAACTGTGAATAAGATACAAGCTTGCTTGTACGGAACTTATAAGGAAAGAATTATACGAAGCTTATAAGAAAATAGTCAGTTACAACTCAGTACTCTAAAAAGCCACATGGAAGCAACTTAGGAAGGGTGTACAGTTCCAGTGCTATGGACACCTATGGCTTTTACTTGTCGGTTGCAAACAGCAGAAACCCAAGATCCCATCTTTTGGTTTTCCCCGTTGGAACCACTTCTTTCTCCATTCTCAGTTCATCCAGTTTGAGAGGAAGCAAGACAACTCTCAGCCCAGTTCTGTGGGATGGCACAGATAACCTATCCAAATAGTCTTAATAAAATCTAACTTTGCTGAAATGGGACCTTGCTGGAACTATCTGTTTTTCCTCTAAAAAAAATTTAACTTTGTAAAAAAATAAGCTTGCAGTTGTTGGTAGCTATCTTTCCAAACCTTTGGTGAAAGCCTGCTTGAGAAAGAATCTGCCATGGAGAGTACAGACCACCCTTTCACAAAACATTACTATGACGGGAGTAGAGGAATACAACCATAGCTGCAGAGAGATTGCATTTTCTTAATCTAAACCACTATCTTCTCTTTGATACAGGTCAAAAATCTGATCTTTCTGCTTCCATTCCTAGCTCTGTATGATTTGATCTCCACACAGCACCATCAGGCAGATTATCTAACTTTCCTGCTTAAATAAACCTAATGCTTAGTCTCCCAATGGCTTTCCAATTCTGTTAGATATTAACCCAGCCCTTGCTATGTACCAGAAGTTCCTACAGCAGCTAGCCTTGTCTATCTGTCCAACCTCTCCTACTATTCTCCTGCTCATTCACTATGATTTAGACATACTTACCTTCCTCCTGTCTCCAGCAAATGAAGTCTTGGGGCTTTTTCATCTGTTGTTCTTACTCTACCTGGTGTTTTCAGCTCCCAATTCTTCCATGACTAGATTTCCTGTAACTCAGCTCAAATATTCCCTACCTAATAGGCTGCCTGTGATAGGGCTATATAAAATAGCCATCTCCAGTTTGATTCACTCTCTTACTCCATTACACCATACTGTTTCATTTTCCTTATAGCTCATCACTTTCTGGATTATGCTATTTACCTACTGTTTGTCTATTTCCCCCATTAAAATATAAACCCCATGAGAATAGCAACCTTGTTCTGATTTTATTCTTTCATCTCTATGTACGCCAGGCATATAATGGAAGCTCCATAAGTAAGTATGTATTGATGAAGGAATCTAGTATATACTATCAGCCACCAGTATGTCCAGCCCAGAGGCATCAGCCTAGCATAAAAAGCACATGAATTTCATATGAGGGAATTCCTACCAGTTCCTCCCTACCAGATGATGGCTCCAAACTTTTTTCCCAGTTTAATAGTCCCCATACGGCTTGTTTCATATCCTGACTTGCACTCTATCTGGCTATGTTTGGATTCTGAAAATATATCTTGGATTCCCATGATCCAGACTAGATAGGACTGGCCTTTGATAACTGCTACTTCTCTTGTGTATGCACCAAAAGCATGGAAAAGGCATGCATGCTCTTATAGCCTGCTCAAATCCAGGAAATATGGCCTCACTGGCCATCATGAACAAATGAACACCTGCCTCTCTTTCATGATCTCAACCAGCCCTGCCCATGGAGGATGAAGATGAAGAAGGCAGCTCAGGCTTTGGGTATGTAGCTGTGAGATCTCAAAGACACATTCAATCAGGTACAAAATGCTTTGCTCAGACTTTGAAATTTATGCACAACTGGACACCATAAGAAATTTTGCTGTTTAAACTTTAATTTTTAATTTTTTCTCTGGGAAGCTGATAAAGAGAGGCAATGACAGCTGAAAAGGCAACATTTATTTTTAGATAATTTTGTTCTTTTGCTAGGAAGAAGCAGATTTTCATTGTCTTAGGGAGACTGACCCACGTGGGGTCAAAGCCTCTTTCACTTCATCCTGTATACAAATACACTGCCTCCTACACCCCTTTTCCTTGATTCTTCAAGGCCCTCCCTAGTATCTCTCCATTCTCTTACAAATGATAGAAGTGAGACACATTAACTTGTAATAATGACATTAACATTTATTGTGCCAAGACCATATACTAAGCATCCAATTAACCCTTTCCACAGTACCAAGTTGCATTCATTTTACAGATTAAGAAACACGGAGTTTAAGAAACATTGCTTTGGGTCACTCAACTAGTAGGTGCTCAGTTAGGATTTGGAACAAGAGACTACAGTATTTGCTTCTAGAGACCAAGACAGTAACCTCATTACTCAGCTCTTGAGGGCGAGTGGTTCACTAGCCGAGGACGGCATGGTGTTAGCACCCTGGGGATTCATAATGGGTAAGAAAAGGAACTTAACATGATAAATTAGTAAACGAGACAGAGAAATCCTCATAGAATAATGGGTGAGTAGAGAAGCTCCTGGGAAGGGAAGAACGCGGTGCCAGGAATCAGAAATGCAAAATGGCAGTGGAGACAAATGTGACGCCAGGAGGCGAAACCTCAGGTGCCACACGGAGGAAAGGCAATCAGAAAGAGGCCTGGGAAGGAAGGGCAGGCAACAAGCCCCAGACACCCGCGCCAGGCAGGAGCCACCAGGAATGGCCCAGGGGGCTCCCCACAGGAGAGGGAGGTGCAGGCGCTGCCCAGCGGAGGCTGAGGCCAGGGGTGAGGAGAAGGAGGGGACCCTGACCTTTGAGGCTCTCCCTGGCAGGGACGGGCTCCAGGGGCGTTGCCCTGCCCTCGGCCCGGAGGCGCCGCCTGCAGGCGCTCGCAGCTCTGGACTCCGGGCCCGCCGGGGCTCCCGAGAACTGAAGCCTGAGAACAGCACGGCTCGGACTAAGGCGGCACTGGCTGGCGGAGGAGCGGGGAAAGCTTACCTCATGGCTGCAGAGCTCCGCGGGCTGAGCGCGAGGCGAAGGGGGCCTCGCGCGCGCCCAGGACCCGGCGGCGGCGTGGGCGCGCGCGTGTCTCCGGGGGTGGGCAGCTCGGGGACAGGCCGCGCCGTCGCTTGCGTGCAAAGCGGGACCCCACGGGAAGAGAGAACTGAAACCGAATCTGATCCTAGCGCCTGGCAGGTTCAGCTCCAGAAACCAAACTGATGCGAAAGCCTGGGAGCCCTGGGGAGACCTTTGCGGAACGCAGGGTCTTTGGGAACCTCTGTCCTTTGAGCTTGCCTCTGAACCTGCCACACTAAGTGAACGTACTCCTGGGTTAATTTTGTTTAAACAAAAAAACAAGAGGTTGATCGATCAGCTTATTGATTTGTGCGATAGTGGAGATTGAACCCCCTGCCTTCACACTGAGCTACACTCCTGCACCATTTATTTATTTATTTAGTTAGTTAGTTAGCTAGTTAGTTTTGAAAGAGGGTCTTGCCATGTCATCCAGTTGCCTAGGATGGGCTTGAACTTGGGATCCTCCTGCCTCAGCTTCCCAGAGTGCTAGAGTTACAGGTTTACACCACCATGCCCAGCTCAGCGTTCTTTTTGTTGTAATGGTAGCAATGATGCTCTTTCCAGCTTTTGGAAATGAAAGTCCCCGCTTCTATTCTAGTCTTTTGATTCAACAGCGACACTGCAACATTATATACCACGCTATAGTTTCTGTTTATTGTTTTAAAGTTATCAAAACGTGTATACATTTTGTTTTGTTGGATATTGCTGAATATCTTTGCAAAGAGGTATACACAATCACACCTGTGATTATAGGAAATTGTGATTTTTTTCTTCTGTGTCCTTGCCAGTGGTGCTTTGTGTCAATGAATATGGGGAGGTGGTGGTGGTATTGGAAACCTAAGCAGAAAATAATAAATACCCATACAAAACATTTTTGTCCTCTCTGAATTCATTCATTCATTCTTTCAACAAATTTTATTGAAGAACTGCTAAGAGCCAGAAATTGTTCAGAATACTGTCAGTACAGCAATATACTGTATCATGCAGACAAGGGCCTTACCCTTATGGAATTAACTTATAGTGTGAGGAGATAAATATAATAACTAAAGCACATTAAATGTCAGATGGTGCTGTGAGAAAAAGCAGAGACAGGGTTGGGGTTACAGGGTGTCATATCAATACAGTGGTGAGGGGAGGTTTCAGTGAGAAAATGGCAACTGAGCAAAGATCTGGGTAGAGGAGTGAGATGAAAAGAAAACTAGGCCCAACTCTTTCCTTCATCCTCTGACAGACAGAAGGAGCACAACCTGTTACCTGTTACGCCTCTGCCCTCCATCCCCATGGTCTGTTAAAGTGGCCTGGGACAACTAGTCTCAGAGTCTTCCCACCACCTTCGGTGACTTCAGCCACTGCCTCCAGGTCCTGCTGACAGACACCTGGCTCCAGTGATGCCTCTTCTCCTGCTGGGCTGCTTCCTCCCCCTCTCAGAGGAGTGGCTGAGAAACCACTTCTGACAACACAAAGATTGGAGAGGGACTGGGGCCTATTGATGTCCCAAAGTCCCCACATCCCAATGGACCATGATCAGGGTGTCTGGATCTCCTGGAGACCCTTGGAAAGCAGTAGCAGTCACAATTTCAGCCCTGCCCTTTCCCCCAGAAACTTGGGTGCTGTCAATCAAGCAGTACTTGTCAGCCAAACTGTTGCCATGGTAGCTGATGCTGTCTTAGGTGTCCTGCCTGAGCTCTGGGAAATATTTACTTTCCTAGCAACAGGCTTGAAACACAGACCTATCCCAGATGATTCTGCCCAGTAGTCACTCCTGATGAACCCAGTGCTCCATTACTATGAAATCCTTAAAAACTTCCATGCACAGCCCACTCCTGCTCTGTGAAAGGAGCTCCCTTACACTCCTTGGTTTAGTTGATGAGGGCTCCCTTGGGTATATTGACCCCCATATACTATAGCACAGGTACTGATAAAGCCTCCCTCCTCTAAATTCTTATCTTGTGTAGTGTGACCAGACCAGATCACTTTAAAAGGAGTTGGCTACACTAGGCACTGCCAGCCCTGAAAAATTCCAGCAACAGAGACTGGCAGTGTTGACCGGGGCACCACCTCCAAAGAACCCCAAGAGGCAGCAGAAGCGGATAGAAGAGTGCCAGGTAGCTGCCAAAAGGGCTACAAACCTCTGCTGGTTAGGAGCTGACGGAGTGGCTAAAAGCTTCCAAGGGCTATAACATTAAACAGCTCTGACACCAAGGGCCTAAGGCCACTGGCATTCAAAAGATGGGATTCACTAGCAGCAAGAGTGCAAAGACCCCAAGGTGGGTACATACTCAGCAAGCATAAATGGTATGGTTGGAGGGCAGAAAGCAGGGCAAAGCCACATGAAATAAGGTCAGAGAGGCAACATGGGTGTGGTGGGCCTATAGGCTAATGCAATATTTATCGGAAGTGGAAAACCAAGTTTTACAAAAGAAATCAAAAGATTTATTTTGCATTGAAAACTAAACCTAGAATTTCCTTCTTACAAAGAATATAGCAAAATTTAATAGTGGTCTAATGTTTGAAAAGTTTTCCAGTACACTGATCACTTTTTTCCCTTCTGTGTTTATAATCCTTCCCTTTTTTTACCCTTAGCTGCATTTGGGTTAATAAATAGCTTTTGTTTATTGAAGTTTAGATGAATTGTAATTAAGCAACCAGTGGTAAAAATCTAGAGGAAAAAATTGTTGGTTATATACTTTTATTGCTTAAGAATTTGAATTAAGAATCATCTATAAAAATTTCAAAGGAATATACATTTTCAGGATTGAGAAGAAACACACATCTGACTATGCAGTGAGTATTGAATATGCCAATAGAAGGAATCTGAATCTCATTTTCTAACAGATTGGATTGGGTGGATTTTTGAGAATTAGTTTTGTTTTCTTTTGAATGTGTTTATCAAGATGTTAGACACAATGACTGGGGAAAAAGGGAAGGAAAAAAAAATGAAACATGACAACTAATCTAAAACCTGCTTGGGAACTGAAACAGCGAAGGTAGGTAAGTGTTCCCCGAAATAGTCCTTCAGAATAAATACTCACTATCAGTAACTCTTCCAAGAAATAATGTAACTCTGAGTTTCTAAGCCTTGACTGTATTGACTTTTTGGACTGGGTTATTTTTTGCTGTGAGAAGCTGTTCATTACATTGTAGAATATTTAAGCAGCATCCCTGTGTATGTCCACCAGATGTCACTAGGAAACCACAATTGTGACAGCCAAAAACTGCCTCTTGGCATTGCCAAAGCCCTCTGGGAAACAAAATCCTTTCCTCTTACAACTACCACACCACCCTGGTTGAGAATCACTGCTCACTTATATTCCTAACTAAAAAATTAATCAGCACAACATGTAAGAGATATGGGCCTGACTTCAAATAGGAGAATAGAAAACGAATATAAATCAAGAGAAATTGGCTATGTATCGAGATTCAGGAGAGAGGCTGGATGGAAGGGTAGATTTTAAGGGCTGTATCAGAGAAGACTTATCCGTTCAGCATCGAACTTCTGAGTGAAAGTAGTTGTTATCACATTTGCTCTGGCTGGGAACAAGACCCATATCTGAGGCCACGTGCTAGTGGGTGCTATGGGTATGGTTTGCAGGTGTTTTCCAAAGTTTCATGCATCCAAAGTTTGGTCCTCAGTATAGCAGTGTTAAGGAGTGGTGGAACGTTTATGAAATGAAGTTTAATGGGGGTTAGAAAACTGTCCCTCCCTGCTCTCCAGCTTCCTCTGTTGCCACCAAATTGCTCCCTCACATGGGCACTCCACATGACACCGTCCACTATGACCTGATGCTGTCTGGGCTTTCAGTCTTCAACACTGTGAGCTAAATGAAACTCTTTTCTTTATAAGCATTATAAGAATTATTTAATATAGGCAACTATTTTGTTATGGTAATTGAAAACAGACTAATAAACTAGGTAATCCAAGCTGGAGCAGACAACAGAGTAGATACCTTGATTCCCAATTCAGTTCTAGCTCTAGCTGCATCATGAAAATGGAGACTGGGGGTCAGAGTGGTCCACAAGTGGCTCTCGCCTACAGTGATGTGTGGATAGCAGTTAGCAAAGGCTTGGGCTGGGGCACCTATAGCAACAGTGAACGGGAGGAGCTCTTGTTGGCTTGACTTAGGAGTCAATCTAAATAAGGTCTCCACTTGGGGTTCTGTCAGCCATTTGCATGGGAATAACAAGTTTCTACAATTCAGCTGCTAATTTAAAGAGACTTCTCAGTGATGCCTGGAGATACTCATGCATAAGTGTGGCAATGTTATTTTCACAACGAAAGAGCATCTATATCCTATGTTTTTCTATTTGTTATTTTATTATAAAAATATCCAGACTAGATCACACTGCAGTATTATTGAGCCCTGAGAAACAAGGTCTCTTCTTGAATTGGGAAGGGGGTGAAAGAGATGAGCTATTAGGTTAATAAGACACACTAAATAGGTTGTGTTCCCTGGAGATTGTCAGACATATCTCACACTGCACATTACATAATCCAGAAATTTATTTTGCATAATCAGGTCTGCTTTCAAATTATTTCACATCCTTTTCATATTTATGGATTTAATTGACTCAATATCAGCAGATGATTTAAATAGTGCTTCAAATGAAATGGCATACAACAAGAGAAACTACCTGGAACAATTTGACAATGAATTAAAGTTAAAACCCCTTCGTGGAGAAAGCTGACTTTTGATTGGTATATGTTCAGCTTTCTCTCTCACTAGATTATAAATTGCATGAAGTTTGGATAAAATGACTTCCTGTTCATCTTATAATTTTTAGTATTTAGCTCTATAAACTCTTGATAAAATGAATGAATTAAACATCTTAGTGTATATAAATTTAAGATTTTATTTGTTACAAATGTGCTCAGCAAACTATTTTTCACTCTATAGCGATCACATGAATGGTCATTTTCCCTCCCTCCCTCCCTTCCTCTACATGCACACATGCGCACACACACAGGCACACACATGTGTTCTGTTTCATTATTTTCTAAATAAAACTAGTGATGCTTCACCAGGTTTGAAAATATTACATCATTACACTGAATTACATAATACATGTTTCTGAAAGCAACAAGCAAATATTAATGGAATAGAAAAATAAATACTAATGGAAAAGAATATGAAAAGTGAAAGCGGTTGAGATTTCAGCATCTAGGCATCAGTTCCCACAGCTTTCTCTGAGCAGGCAGGCTCAGGGTATGCTCATAGTACCCTAGGGCTTCATTCATTTCCCCTCTCAATTCATGGACAAACTCTAAGACACTCAAGCCTTCCTTGTCAAATGCATTTCTCTGAAGTTTCCTTAAAACTAATTTCTCAAAAGGATTAATACTTTTGGGGGGGGGGGTAAAGGGGATTGAACTCGGGACCTTGTGCTTGCGCGGCAGGCCCCAGAACCACTGAGCTAAATCCCTGGCCCAGGATTAATACTTTTATCTCTTATAAATGATGACTCTCCTATTTGTGTTGCCTTTAAATAATGGTTAATTGCATCAGTGTTAGATTTCTTTTGATATTCCAGAAATCTGCCATAGTAGAAATATCTCTCTTGTACTGTTTTTCTCACATGGTTTCATGTGTAACAACTTTTGAAAACTGTCTTCAACTTCTCTGTACTTCCCTGCTTCAATATACATAAGTGCCAGGTGCAGAAGAGCAATGTCAAATGTGGGCTTTTGTTTTAGAGCAAATTCCAAATAAAATATGGCTAATCTTATATACCTGTCCATATCCTCTCTCTCCTGACCTCTTGGGTGTGTATATGTAGTAGCCACCTTTATTTGGAATACTTTTGCCCTGTAGCAAAGCCCTACCTGATGATTCAGGAAAGCAGAGGTGGTTGTTGCCTGCAAGGCCTTTTGAAGAAGCTCAAGAGCTTTATCTACACAGTTTTCTTTTTGATAAAACATGGCTGCATATCGAAAGATATAGATCTGGGAGGACCTCTTGCTCAGAGCTTCTTCAATGTACTTTTCTCCTTCAGCTGCCTGACCTATATCCTGAAGTTTCAGGGCAAGGAGGACTTTGATGTATGTATCTTCAGGATTCAGCCTCATGGCCTTTCTCAGGGGGCCTAGAGAAAATGCTTTCCCATTCTTGCACACTTTGTTAGCATAATCCAGGTGACAGGCCATGATAGCATACCCAGTATTAAATTCAGGGTTTTCAGGCTCCATTTCCAAAGCATTTTGAAAGCAGGCCTGAGCCCGCTCCTAATTCTTTCTTCTACACTTCAGCAAGGCCCATCCTTCCTCACAGTCCATTTCAGGGCACTCCATTCTATAGTGAAAGGGACTTGATAACTTCTTACAAACATTCTGAGCCTTGTCCAGATACATCTTAGCATCTGCCAACCTGCCCATGTGGTAATGCACCCAGGCATAGTTGCCCCAGGCCACCAGGCTTCTCCTGTCTAACTGGTCAGCCTGCTTTCTCTGGATTAAGTCTTCAGCATCTTTCAGGCTCTGCAGGGCTTTGTCATTCTGGCCTTTCAGGTGTTTCACATAGGCCAGAAGGTTATAAATTCTCACACTGTACTTGGTGCTGAGGAACTCAATCTCTTCCAAGACCCTGCTTTCTAAATCTGATAATTCAACTTCTTCAATTACCAGTTCCCATGTAAAGTGACATTTCAGCTGAACTAGGCAATCCTTGACCTGGTTATCATCAACGTTCTTACTGTAAAACAAAAGCAATCTTGTTAGGTGATGAACAGCCAAAATAAACAAGCCAAGTAGAACCCTTGGTACAATTTTAGCACTATTCTGAAAGTCTCCCATTTACTGAGATTTTCCTTAGAGTCACTGGATTTGTAAGAAACAAATGGACAGAGACTATAATTTGCTTCATTCCACATGGTAATTCCAGCACCACTGTGTGCTCTAAGGTCCCATTTATAAAGTGGGGATAACAGCAGTGCTCATCAAAGTGGCCTTTGGGAGGACTAATAAGCCTATGTATATATAAAGTGCTTATAGCATATTATATGCTATGGAAGCGTTTCTTATTTTATTATGAAGGCCACCGAAATGATATAAAATTTGACAAAGTTTATGTTTTCACTTGGAAATACTTATAGATTCTCAGAAAGTTTTTTTTTTTTTCAGTACCTGGGATCGGACTCAGGACCTTGCGCTTTCGAGGCAGGTGCCGGAACCACTGAGCTAAATCCCTGGCCCATCTCAGAAAGTTTTGAAGAGAGTGCCTGGATCCAATATCCTTTATTCAGTTTTTCCTAATGACTATAACTTATACCACTGTAGTATAATGGCCAAATTAGGAACTTTACATAGGGAAAAGACTGTTGTGTATGGCTCTGTCATCTTTCTCTAATGAGTAAGTCTCTGTAACCATCACCTAGAGCAACATTCAGAAGAATTACTGCATCACCACAACAGCCACTTCATGCCACTCCCTTATAAGGGCACTGTGATCTCTTCCTCAGAACTTCCAGAATTCACACCACTGTAACCCACATATTTGTTCATCTCCGTAATTTTGTCATTTCAAGAATGGCATGTAAATGGAGAATGTCATACAAAAGGTAGTTCAACACCTAAAAGTCAATTAATGTAACATACCATTAACAGAAAGAAGGAAAAAATTATGCTTGTTGCACTTCATACAGAAGAGTGGCTGACAAAATTTAACCCTACTTTCTTGATTAAAAACACTCAATGAATAATTAATAGAAGTCAATTTCCTCAAAGCAATAAAAGCCACATATGAAAAACCTAAACTAGAATCATCTTCTTGATCCTAGTACCAAACAAAAAAAATAAAACAACCCCCCCAAAACGAATCATCCTCAATAGTTGATGATGGAAAGCTCTTCCTCTAAGATCAAGAACAAGGCTAAGATAGCAGTTTTCATGCCTTCTAGTCAACATGGATCATATTATAGGCACAAAAACCTAAGGATGCTCCACAGAAACTGTTAAATCTAAGAAGCAAATTTGAAGGATCCAAAACTAACATATAATAGTCAGTTGTTTTCCTATAAACAGATAATGAATGATCCAAAAAGGAAATTAAGGAAATACTCCTATTTATAGTATCCTAGAAAAGAATAAAATATCTAGGAATAAACTGAAAATTAGAGTTTTTGCCGAAAGAAAGAAGACTCCTATTAATGGAAAAACATCCCTTGTTCATAGATTGGAAACTTAATATTATGAAGATAACAGTACTTCCCAAAATGAAATACAGATTCAATCCAACCCCTATCCAAATCCCAACAACATATTTTTGCAGAAATAGAAACTTTCATCCTGAAACTTATGTGTAATCCTAAAGGATCAAATTGCCAAACCAATTTGAATTTCTCACACTTTCTGATTTAAAAGGAAACTAAAATAACTACAGTAGGAATCAAAAACATATAGTAATCAAAACATTACAGTACTTGCATAAAGACCATGTGAAAGTAATAGAGACATATAGGACAATGGAAGATAATGGAGATATAGACCAACAGAAGAGAGCCCAGAAGTAAACCCTAGAATATATGGATATATTAGCCCATTTGGGCTGTTATAACAACACAGCACATATTGGCTGACTTAAAGAACAGAAACTTATTTCCTCACAGCTCTGGAACCTAGAAGTCCCAGATAAAGGTCCCAGCCCTTACAGTTCCCACTAATTGTTTCCTCAATTGTCCATGGCCACCTTCTTCCAGCATCCTCATATCACCTTTCCTCCCTGGCTCATCAACACAGACTATACTGTGTCTCTTCCTCTTCTGCAAGGACATCAGTCCTATAGAAGTCAAACCACATCCTTCAACCTTCATTGGACCTTTTACACTATCTACAAATAATGCCACATTCAGAATTAGGGTTTTAAGCTATGATTTTGGGAGAGGACACAGTTCAGTCCATAATTATGCTGAAATGATTTTTGACAAGAGTGCCAAGACCACTCAGTGGAAGAAAGGACAGTCATTTCAACAAATGGTGTGAGAAAGTGGAAAACCAGGTGTAAAAGAAAGAAGTTGGGGGTTTGGGACATAGCTCAGTGGCATAGAGCCTGTTAGGAAGCTCAAGGCCTTGAGTTCAATTTCTGGTACCAAAAAAGAAAAAAGAAAAAGAGGACACCCCCAAGAATGAAGATGGCCCCTTACCTTATGCTGTATACAAAGATTAACTCAAAATAGACCAGAAAATTGAGATGTAAGACTTAAAACTACAGAAGTTGTAGAAGACAACATGAGGGGGGATTTTCATAACATTGCATTTGATAGTGTTTTCTTGGTTATGATATCAAATTAATAGGCAATAATAATACAAATAAATAAGTTAGACTTTATCAAAACAAATAGTTTTTGTGCTTCCCAGGGTACTACCAGCAGTGATAAGTCAACTCCCAGGATGAAAGAATATACTTACAGTCATATATCTGATACGAGAAGTGTATGTAGGATATATATTTTTAAAACCCCTACAACTTATCGACAAAAAAATCAAACAACTGACTTTAAAAATTGTCAAAGAATTTGAGTAAAATTCTTAAAAGAAGAATCATAGAGGCCCAGGGATTTAGCTCAGTGGTTCCAGCGCCTGCCTCATAAGCTGAAGGTCCTGAGTTTGATCCCTGGTACCAAAAAAAAAAAAAAAAAAAAAAGAAGAGTCATAGGGCCAGCAACATATGAAAATATGCTCAACAGCAATAGCTGTTAGAAAAGTGCAAATCAAAACCATAGTGCAGGTGGATGAGGTGGTGTAATCCATCTACTTGTGGGGCTAAGGCAGGATGATCACAAGTTGGAGTTCAACCCACATGACCCGGTCTCAAAATAAAATAAATGGACTGGAGAAGTAACCGGTGGTAGAGTGCTTGAGAGATTCTGGGTTCAAACCCAATATGAGAAAAAATGAAACAGAACCAAAAAAAAAAAAATCCCACCACAACCACACACACAATAAAACCAAACCAAAACCAGTAACAGGGAACCAAGATACCATTCTCTCCCACAAAGTTGGAATAATAATGAAAAACTAGAAAACAAGCCAGGTACAGTAGTGCATACATGTAATCCCTGCCCTAAAGGAGGCTGAGGCAGGAGGATCATAAGTTTGAGCTCAGGCTGGTCAACTTAGCAAACCGTGTCTCAAAATAAAGCATAAGAAGGGATGAGGATATAGCTCAGTGGTAGAGTGCCACTGGATTTAATTCCCAGTACTTCAAACAAACCAAACAAAAAGAGGAAAATAACAAGAGAGTATTGTCAAGGATCTTGAGGAATTAGAACCCAAATACATTGCTGGTAGGAATGTAAAATGCTAGAATTGCAGTAGAAAGAAGCCTGGTGGTCTCTCAGTAAATCAAAAACAGAGTTACCATATGACACACTCCTAAGCACATGATCCTCGTTATACTCCATACTTGAATAAATGCTCCAATTAATTTCAAACACTAGTGCTAATGCTCAAATACTAATACATGGACATTCACTGGAACACTATTCGAAAGGTGGAAATCACACAAATGTTGAGCATTAATGAGTGGACAAACAGAACAGAGTGCAGGCACCAACTGGAATATTGTTCAGCCATGAAAAACAATGATACTGATACCTGCACAACATGGATGAGCCTTGAAAACATCATGTTAAATAAAAGAAGCCAGCACAAAAGGAAATTGTTGGGCTCCTTTTCCTCATTTGGTTTGGAGGTCTCTTTCTTAAGAGCAGCACTTTCATGGGGGTTCAGGGCATTCACTCACAAAGGTT